>JBAMJV010007732.1:0-56983 GCA_037951105.1 Echinarachnius parma | reverse complement strand
ATTTAGCTTGATTATATGCTCTTTATATTATTCAAGTTTTTAACACTGATATAAGATATCAGATGTTTACTTGATATAAGATGTTTGATATAACGAGGCAATTTGAATGGTCCCGATGTCCTCTTTATAGCGAGGTTCCACTGTAGTTTAAATACTAGCAAGATACACATGTATGTAAATTAATGAAAAGGAACAATTCCATACAGATTCATGAAAAAATAACATAATCAGAATCAAGGATTCAGGAAATGACAGCCTCTCGGTACCGTGGAGCATTCAACATGATCCTTTAAAAGATTATCAAATTATTGTGTATATCCCATAATAGGAAACATAACGAAGTATACAGTGGAACCCCTTTACTATAATGAGCTCTGTCATAACGAGGTATCTGATTTAGCCAGGTTATTTTACAGGTCCAGGTTCTTTATATGTGACCTTACACCACAAAACGACCAATAAGTCGGGAAACTGATTTTGCTGCTTTTCATAAAACATTAAAATATAAGTCATTACCTTAAAATGGTATATCACTCGTCATATCTGAACTAAGCAAACCTTCTCAAAATGAACACCAAAGATTTGGATTATGGCTGAAAATTTGTTTAAATAATGGAGAAAACGGCAATTTAAAGGATAAGTTTCCATTAATGCCCTGTAATGAGATCACATTTGTTTGATCAAAAAATAATATGTAAATATAATTTCCGACGCTCAAAATGTTATAGAAGCTAGATAAAGGTATGCTTATTCAGGAACTACCAAAATCCTAAATCTCAAATTTTGAACAAAATTTGATTATTTTAGCTAATAAAAGAGAAACTACCACAGCGACATAACGGTCGTTTTGTGGTGTAAGGTCACATATGTTATTGTTCTTAAGCCCTGATACAACAAGACCTCTGATATATCAAGGTAAAATGCAATGGACCCAAGGTGCTCGTTATAATGAGGTTTCACTGTACGTGTACATTACTATTTCACACAAAGTGTATTAAAGGGTACCACCACCCAAAAATAATATTCTTATTATAGAAAGGTACCATCTTTAGTATTCCATTCCTTCAACAAGTTCACAAAAATATGTTTTCAGAAAAAAATATATAATTGGAAAACGCATCACCATTCTCAACCATGCGTTCATGCGGTCTGAATTGCGTAGACTATATGCGTGCAGAGCCAGAGCGCACTGTGCAGAGCGAATGAATCATCCGGGAATCTATTGACGTACGCGTGAAAGCATTGGCGCACTCGCAAATGCTTGGCCCGTATGGAACCAGGAAATAGCAGTGGTTCCGTAAGTGGTGGAAATTAATTGCTTTGTTTATGAATTACACAACCCTTTGCAAAATGTTGGGTATCTATTTGATATCACAAAACTGTACCAAAACATATAATAATGTGTTGTCCTTTGCCTGGTGGTCCCCTTTAAACAAATAAGTTGAATGTACATGTAATAGGTTATTCATAGATATGGAAGTACATTGGAAAGCCTCTTGAAACTAGTCTCCTCAAAGTCTGGTACACAATACATAATTCACCACACATAAAACCACTAGTCCAGCTAGTATGTACATGTAGTTTTAAAACATAATTATAAGAAACACACATACATTCATGTTCACACTAAATTCAGTACATGGAATACACAGCAATCCAGATAAAAAATGTATAGTTATATAGTTCGATATAGTTAGATAGAATAGTTATAGGAATATAACCTAACATGATTTTTTTCTTTCTAATTAAATATTAAGTACTACATAATTCAATATAATTGACATATATTCAAGTGATCAATCGCAAATCTACAAGTCATTGTCATGTTCATGATTGTACACACAATATAATCTATGTATTTTTCCTGAAAGCCCATGTTCATTTGTTTATGTTGCTCAAGACAATGTATATTAAACCAGTACAAGAATAAATTTGACTGCAAACATTTAAATAACTGCACAATTGGTACAAATTGTAAAAGAACACATAGATTCAACTAATCAATGATTATTCATCTTCAATACAAATGGAATCACATATAACAAAGTATACACACAGCAAAATGTTGAAATTTCAATTATAAAAATGCACGTCTGGCAAGAAATTCAAAATTTAAAACTGGCACTTCAATTTGCATTAATTAATTATGTTAAGTTTCACTTGCAAATATGTATTACTGCAAACATTTTCTTTTGCTTGTATAAAAAAGATTTAAATCAAAATTCTGCTCAGTCTACATATGTTCAAGCACCAAATACTGAGATAAGAGTAAACTTGACACATCTAAACAAAAATGACACAATTAACCAGGATATAAAAATGCACATTCTAAAAAAAAAAAATCTTGGATTATCTTTCCTGATGGTTCTTACACAGGCTTAGATTAAACTTTGAAATGCAAGATATTTTTTGGCAAAAGATTTCATAATTAAGTAACAAAAACGGAGACAAGTTTGGGTGCCAATATTTCAACTAATCTCATATCAAATGTTACTGTTACAAGTATAGCATTCAGCAAGATATGTCATAGCACGATTATTTAACCCGATTGTAAATCAAAGGCACTTTAAATTTATTATGACAAATAATCCCCAGACCACCAAGTGTTTTCATGAATTCATTGCATTTACAGGGTAGTTAATCTGTGAAATAACCTTGGCCCACTAGCTTAGTTTCAACCCAAGTCAATTTTGGATTATACAGCTAAAGCCCGGCGCAGACAGAGCCGACTCGACCCAATCCGACTGGTTTTCAGTCAGGCTAGAGTCAGTTTTGCTCAGTCGGAGCCGATCCAACATGTTGAATCGGCCCCGAATGACCTCCGACTGGCACTTGACTGGAAAAACCGGAGTGCTGAGGCAGCGCATACTGAGTTAATCAGGCTGAAAACCAGTTGGATCGGGTCAAGTCGGCTTTGTCTGTGCCGGGCATTAGAAGCCAAGACAAAGTTTTCTTAGTCGCCAACTATGGTTATCTGGATAACATTTATCACCTACTGTGTGAATCCTACTAGACAACCTCATTAGATAAATACACTTAGTCTCATGACCAATTCTTTCCATTCATCAACCATTAAACTTTCAACCTCGCCAACCCAATGTAAAATGATAATAAGTTAACCCTAATCCACTGGGGGGGCCTTTTTGGCCCCCCCCTGTCGTTTTTTTTGACGTGCATCTAGACCGTTTGGAATTTCACGTTCAAAACTTCATGACTATTTTCTCTCAAGTCTCCCGCATGTTTTGATATATAATTCACCCCGGTCGGACCTGTAGAACTGATTTTAGAGGTCGATAATTGCTCGTCCGTCACAAAAAAAATGTAATTTTTGTACAGGTTTCTATGTAATTCCTATATCCGATGCCATGTAAACTCCAAATCTGTTATAATTGTTACTTTGAATTATAATTTGGATTATTTCTTTGTTATTAGTTGAATTCATACACTTCAGAGATAAATTCTTCTTAAAAAAACAAAAAACAACAACAAAAAACAATAAAATACATAAGAATGAAAACAATGTGGATAAATCCGGGAATACTAATTTGCATATTTATGCAAATTAGTGATATATTTTATCACCATAAAAAACATGGATATGATGAATAACATCATTTGAAAGTATTTTTACAGAAAACCTGAAGAAATCCTGTAATTTCTTTTGATTTTAGATGAAAATCCCAATTTTTTCCCAAATTCGTCAAAAATTTGCATATTCAAAATTTTAATTAATTATTACAACAACAAAAATGCTCCAATTTTTTTTTCTTTTTCATATTCTTATTCTACTTGACTTGTTTTACGTGTGTGCCAATTTTCAAGTCGATCGGTCCATTCGTTGCCGAGATTTGAGGGGGGGCCAAAACAGCCCCCCCCCCCCCCAGTGGGCTCAAGTGACCAAAATAACCCAGTGGGATTAGGGTTAAAGGCACATGATTGGACGTTGAGAGCTCTAGTCACTTTCATACAGTTTATACAAAGATTGCCCTGTGATATAACCAGAACTCTCAGACGTCTCGCGAAGCCTGCAGTATTCAGATCTGGTGCTATAGTAGTATGTGTCATGTGACCCCTGTAAAGCCACATGATTGGACGTTGAGTGCCCTGGTAGCTTTCATCAGGTTTATAGGCAGATCACCCTGTGATATAACCAGGTCCCTTTGATGACAGCTGCTAACCACTTTATCAGCTTGCTGAATAAAATCTTAATAACTATTTCGAAATGCAGTTACATATGTCATGTGACCGCTGTAAAGCCACATGATTGGACGTTGAGTGCCCTGGTAGCTTTCATCAGGTTTATAGGCAGATCACCCTGTGAAATTACCATATCCCTTAGACACCCCACGTAGCCCGCAGTGTACAGACCTCCGGTTGCTAGGGTAATATCGGTTGACAAGCCAAAGCCACCTAAATAGTAGTGTCCCTCTGTGTCCAACGCTGAATAGGTCCCTCCAATATCTGCAATGATTGGTTGCAGGTCATCCACATACACTCTCACTATTGTGCTTTTCCTGTAGAGTAAAAGGAGAAGAATAGACAATGTATAGAAGTTGAAATCATGTTCTGTATCATTGTTATTATTATCATTTAATATTATTATTATTTATTCGACCAAAAAGCATAATACAGTGTAAAATACACAATTACTAACATATATGCACATTATACAAAAATACAGGTTACCGGTTATCATAAATATCATAGTTTGATACTACTACAAGTAGGTTCCCTTATACCAAGTTTGATATTGAATTACAAAATGAATCTTTAAAATTTCAATAACAATGATGGGTAATGTGGATGTGGGTGTGGTGTGGCAGGATTGGTAGAGCGCGCGCTTTCAGATCATGAGATCCCGAGTTCGAAATCTGTGTATGCCCACTGCGTTTGTCCTTCAGCAAGACAATTAATCCACAACTGCTGCTCTCTACCCAGGTGTATAAATGGGGACCCGGTAGGAGGTGAAAGCCTATATGTGAAGGATCTTCTCAATGCCCATGAGCCGCTTGGAAGGAATGCTCCCCAGGGAGTGGAGATGGTGCACACAATGTGTGCTGGTTTGCATTGTATCCTTTGACCGGGGGTAATAATATCATTGTAAAGCGCTTAGAGATGATTATCAATCATATTAGGCGCTATATTAATCAAGTATATTATTATTATTAATGTAAGATCAACCTAAACACATTATGCTTTAATATTAAAACAAAATTGTATGCCACCTCTCTGAGGTAGAGGCAGGAACATCATCAATATTTACCAAATTAATAACAGTTGGGAAATGTTTTTTTTGTCCTCACCTTGTGATTATAACTGCATGCCAAAAGCCATCAGCTAGGTACGCTGGGTGCTGCACTATGCCATGGGAATCATGACCAAGGTTCACGCTAGGAGAAACAAAAACAAAATGAAATATAGGATATTCATAAATTTATCTATATTCAACTATTTTTCATCATAGTCAAGTTCCAAGAGAAAGATGTGCAAGTTCTGAAATGCGCACCACATACTACATGATCCAATCCGATCTGACGAACGATTAAGGATATAAACGATATACCATATGCTTGAAATAGCCAAGTCATGCTTTAATAGACCAGTTCGTAGATAGCATTGGGGCCCGGATATGGGTCGTTTGACCCCTTGACCATTGAATTTACAATCATGGGTAGGATATAAAGCTTTTACTCTGTGCAGTCATGTTCAGAGTCATGGCAGATGGTTGTCATGGGATATCCTTTGTTACTTTCATGAGAACAATTGATCAACCTACGCAACAAGGAATTTCCAATCGATGTACTCAAGAATAATAAGTAAAGAACCTTATCCAGTCCTTTCAATTCGATGAATGCCGCATTGGGTCGATTGACCTTTGTATTGCGCATGCGCAGATTGCAACTACGAACTGGCTTATTCAGTTGCTAGTTTGCAGTTAATTATTGGATTATGTAGTGTGCAGTGGGCTTAAGTTAACCCATTTAGGACTGGTCCCGAAAATACTCGGGCTTGGGTCTGTGGAGAATGCATGTTATAGCAAAAATCAGCCAGTATTGAATGGGTTAAGATCATACAAAGAACATTAAGTTGCATATTATTTTCTGACTGGGTCAACTACAATGAATTCTAGTACAAACAGGAACATTCTTCACATTACAAACCTTATTTTGAGGAAGCTGTTCTCCAACCCCACTCCCAGATAATCTGTGACTCCCGTTGAGACTGGTGCTCCGTTCCACAGCATCAGGCCATCACTGGATGATGTGCTCAAGTTAAATGACAATGTGGTCTCGGTCTTGTTGGAGAGGTCAAAGGTCGCATCCTGGTAGTACAGGTAGCTCGATCCGGTGAACTGTGCCGAGGTGATGTTTACAGCTGCAAAAGATGTGAAAAGAAAAAGAAAACTAATAGTAACTCGAGGCTTTTAAATACCGCAACAAGTGTTAAATATACCAGATAAAGAACATTCCACAGAATTAAAGGTATAAAAGAAAGGATTATCAAATAAATGGCATTTTGTTATTATCAATTATATACAAAAGGAATAAGAATGCATATGTAGCCATTTTCAGTATATATGTTCTTAAGTTGTAATCAAATCATAGGATTTGAAAATAGCAATGCGAACAACACAACACAGAAATGCTCTTTTAGTTAATTTGCCATACTTGACATAATTTATAGGATTACTCGTTTCAAAAGGTTTTGAAAGAAATTTCCATACCCCGTTGGCAAAATGTTCCCTGCCAGCCAAGAGTACAGCCACACGTGTAATCTTGTGCATCGTTGTCTGGTACACACATACCAGCATTCTCACACTGGTGGGTGGTACAATACACTGAATCTTCACACTGTGGTCCAGTAAATGGCTGTAAATGAAAACATTTTTAAAAAATGAATATTTACTTCAGATAAGAAGTGAGGTTATAAGAGTCAATAGCTGTAAGGTTTCATTCTTTTTTTCAGGTTCCATTCAGTATAAATCTATTTTAAAAAATAATTATAAACATGTATACATAACTTATATATTTGTTATGAGAATAGGTAGTTTACCACACAGACAAGAAGTTTGATGAAAACAAATTCTACTTATTTGTCACATTACATTAAGTAATTTGATTGGTACAATCAAATGTGTTATCTGCATATTATTCTAAACTTTATTCAAATAAAATGACATGACTAATTTAAAACACAGGAAATAAAATACAGGATTGATACTTACATGAGCACACAAGCACGTGAAGTTATTTCCCTCAACTGGCAAGCATATGCCATCATTCCTGCAGACACCGCGCCCGCATCCCGTGCCGTCACAATCCCCTACATTCAGACCATCCAACGCTCCATCAACCGTCAGCTCTAACTCCCGACCGTTCACCGTAACCCTCCGTACGCACCCGTGATAACTTGTGATGGCTCCATCTACAGCCAGAGGGTGGACATTCTCCAACGAGGGCGTACCTCCGATGTAGATGTCGGTGTTGATGTCGAGGGAGATGAGGTTGCCCGGGGCGCGGCGGAAGAGTCTCTCGTTGCCGAAGCGCAGGATTCCGTTCTGATTTGTTCGGCTGATCTCGACCGTGTACCAGGTATCAGATGTGACGTCCACTTGGCCTCTGGTTCGGATGATCGCAGGATCACCTTGGCCATCTATGGGGGAAACAAAGTTAGAATTTCTTTTAAGAAAATACAAAATAGAAATCCAGCTTATAAAAACTTGAAATTTTCATTGAATATTAAACAGAAAGAACAGAATTTGTAACAAGCTTGCAAATAAGGTCACATGATTATTAAATGCAGTTCTTGTAAAATGTTAATTAACATGCAAATTTTCTGACGGATTAATTAGAAAACCATTTCCAAAGGAGTTTCTTAAATAAATAAAGACATACCTAATGAATACCGGAGTTCAATGTAGCCCTCAGAAAGCGAAACCGCCAGGAAATCTCCTGCATACGGTGACAGTTGACTTGCGACATAGAAAAGCAGTCCAGTGTCAGACAAGGGCTTGAATTCCATCACAGCAAATCAAATTTACTGTTCTTTTGTAAAAAAGTATTTATCAAAGCATGAGATCATGCAAAAATGTAACTTACCTAGTGAATACCGGAGTTCAATGTAGCCCTCAGAAAGCGAAACCGCCAGGAAATCTCCTGCATATGGTGACAGTTGACTGGCGACGTAGAATAGCAAACCACTGTCAGATAAGGGTTTGAATTCAATCACAATCTCTGTTTCGAATCGCAGATTGGAAGTCCGCTCAAAGGACATGAAAGTCACATCGCCTTCAAACAGTGGATCACTGATGATGATATCTGTGTGGTAAACAAAAAAAGGGTCAATTAAAAATGATGAATATTGCAATTCCCCCAAACGAAAGGCAGAGGCGATGTAAACTAACATTTCTCAAACATTCTAAATAAACTTTAGCTACACTGTAAAAACGTTCAGCTGTAAGGACAGGCAGAGGAGAACTGAACTAAACTTTCTAAACAACTTTCTTAATATACTTTAGCTGCACTGTACATACTTTCAGCAATATATACTGTACTGAGAACAATTTGAAATAACAGATTAGATTCAACCCAGTAGAGCAACCACACAAGTGTTTCATTGACCCTAGATAACTTCATCAAAATAAACTATTAATCACATATCAGCCTAAAATGGCCTAAAACAGTCCAGATATTTCTCATTACAGTTGATCTCAAAAGTGAGAAAAGGTTCCTTGATGCATTCTGTCCAGTCAAGATAACTCAGGATCACATGCAGGAGTAAGCAGAACATGCACTTTCTAGTTTTAACCAGAATTATATACACTTCTAAAGATATTCAAGAATGCTAATAGTTTGAAAGATAAAGTGAGATTTCAATCTTACCCTCGTCACATAATGTTCCTATTTTACCCAAAGGGCAGTGGCACTCATAGCCCACAGGCAGGGGCGAGCAGATGGCCCCCTCGGAGCACCCATGGGGGTCAGGGTGCTCAGGGTCGCACACTGTAATCTCGTCCCCACAGAGGGCTCCCTTCCAGCCATTGGTACAGTTACATCTGAGAGAAAGAAATAATACACAACTTATTAGGAGTTTGGGGTTTTCTGTATTGCCGTGAAACATATCATACAAATTGTCTTTGTTTTGGGTTTCAGAAAACAATATGATCACCATGGGTTCTATTACAAGCATTCAGGTCAAAATTACAGACAGAAAATTGATACCTAGTACCTAGCACATTTTAGCTTTGCACTTGACACTTATAGAATGGAGAAGAGAAGTTACATGCACAGATTAGAGATACAAACAAATTTTCACAGGTTTTTATTACATATCTTAGACGAGTAGCCTGTTGATATATTGACATGGTGATAGGCACCGTATGATTTGCTTCTGTACATACATAGGAAGGACTTTAACTTTTGACTTACATGTACGAGGCTCCCAAATCAATGCAAGGTGCGCCATTCTGGCATTCACTGAGGCTGCACTCAGACTGACCGCACTGACCAACGTTGACCCCTGCATCCACATGACCTGGTGGGTTGCCAGGGGCAACAAATGACCCAGAGGCTCCGGAGTTGATCTCTACGTCATAGATACAGCCTGTAAAGAAAGATAGGGGGTTTCATGAATGATTATATGCAAAACTTTTTAACAAAATTACATGATATGATTACAATGATGCATGTGCGAACTGCTAGAGTTATAAATAAGTTTTGTGGATGAAGACAATGTTACTAGATCCCTTTATGGACATCCAACTGATAATTTTTTAACTGAAACACAATTAATGTATGAAACAATCATTATAAAGCATGACATTCCAATAACTAACACATTATGCATAACTAACTAAACAAAACTACTCTTTACCTTTAAAACTCTCCTCATATTCTACAAGACTGGGCAGGAAGTGGATTTCTGTGATGTCATGTCCTCCGACGTAAAGGTCACGGTAGGTATTGAGACCAATCAGACGTCCACGTGTTGTCGCACTCACATTGACTTGATTATCAAGCTGAAAGATCAAACATATGACAAGAGCATTTGAGTAATGTATCAACATCATGAATTATCACCATCATGTACCAATAATATAATGAACTCTCATCATCATCTTTAGGTCTGGGACAAATATCCAAATATTTGAATAATTTGAATAGCGAAACAGATGTTGGTATTCAAATATGACTTTTTTTACTATCCGGATAACCGAATACAAATGATTTGGATATCCGGTTTATTTGAATACCTCTCTGGTTAAATATTTAAAATAGCAAAAAACGGTATTCCTCCCACGCCCAATCATCTTCATCAGAAACAACATCATTGTCATCTTTGACATTATTACCAACATCAATCATTACTGCTGTCATGCTTGTGCTACTATCACCATCATGCATGTCCACCATCACCTTCATTATCATTCAGACACTACACAGTAAATGAAATAATTTTCTTATTGGCTAAGACAACGCTCGAAATTAGCATAGGCCCGATGGCCCGGGGCCACCAAAAATTGCTGTCGGGCCAGTAAAAATCTCATATTTCCAATGTTTGCTGGCCCGATCGATCGGGCCACCAAATGTTGAAACAATTGTGCACAATATTATGGTACTTATTGCAAATTAGATACCTCACAGAAAATACTTGATTTGTGGTTTAAAAAGAGAGGAAAGAGAGGTCAATAATGATCAGTTTTGTGCGATGTTTTCTTCTTCTGCAGACAGCTAGCTCAGAAGACACACGTCCACAGCGCAAATTATTATAATTAGCATTGTTTCTGCCCCGCCCCCATACAGCATGTTCCACTTGGGATAGGTAGAAGGATATCAAATTAATTCTGTTATCAGTTCAGTTTGTATACAAAACTTGAATAAATGAGGAAGTATCGAGAATATTATTTGCTATAGTACTTGCGGAAATAAATTTAGAGAAATGTCTGATTTGTAAAAGTTTAATTTGTGTTGTTTTCCATTCTGTTTATCCCCACACCCCTGTTTTGTGAATGGAGCATTCCAATTTCCATATATGGAATATGAGCTTCGGCAGTGAGTGTGCATGCATTTACGTGAGCATAGAATGTTTACGATCAATTCATCAATGTTTGACACCAAAATTTCAACAACAAAAACCCACAATTTGAAAATATTTAATTTATGTGAGGTTTATAAACAATAATCCATCCGAAAAGTGAGGTTAAAAGTCTGAAATGTGAGAGGATATTTTAATAATCGATCAAATTTGGTTCGCATGTAAAATTCAACATAGCCCATGTTGTGTCTGCATTGTCTACGTCTTGTCTGTGTCCGTAAGTTTACGAAGATTTTATAAATGTTTGACTAACAGTTTTACAAATATAGCACCACAATTTGAAAAATGTGTCATTCATGACAGGTTTCAAAACAATATTCTACAGAATTGTGAGATTAAAAGTCTGATAGACCATTCTTGGTCACGTGTGTGACCCAAAACATGACAAATTTTGAAATGGGATGCTTATATTTCAGTAAGTATGAGACTATAATGATTTTTACTTCATATGTGACTTGAATATGTTGTAGTCTTTCAAACTTAACACAAAAGATTTGCTAAGGATTACGTAACTCAATGTCAGAGGTCAAATGGCATGGGTCACGTGTGTGACTTCGCACGGAGCGCTTTTTTCATAACTAAATTTCATTTGGAAAATTCTTTAAAATATGAATAGCTATAATGTTCATCTTATTACCAGAGAAGTACTATACATTTGTAAGTACAACAATAGCAATGAATGAGAATTATATCAAACCGTTGTTTTTTATAGTACTTAATTATGTGGCAACGTCTGGTCACGTGTGTGACATTTTGGGGTGGTCACGTGTGTGACATGTACAATATGAATGGAAAAATGGGAATTTTATAATATCGGGTTTAGAAAAGAATGAAAGGTTGAATTTTTACAAAGTTGGTATCAACCTGTACAGGAAAGTGAGAAGAATGAGCTTGCTAATTATCCTTTTGATATCTTGATTATTTTCTGAATTATGATTATTAGAAAAATATTGAAATATGTAAATTTATGCAAATGAGTAAAAAAAGTTTCATTTTAAACTTCAAATCATGTATTTCATGAAACTTTACACATGGATCATTCCAAAAATGGAACAAAACTACAGAAAAATAAAACTTCAATTTTTCCAAAAAAGTTTCACTTTTCAAAGAATGGCCCTGATATATAAGTACAAATTTCCTTTATCAATCAAATTTGTTATGCATGTAAATCATGTTTGCTGTATTCGAAATCGGATACAGTATGATCGGTGACTTGTCAAGTTTGCAGCCGATGTTTACAAAGAATCGGCTTTTTGACTTCCAATTATTAGCTTAAAACACCACAATTTAAAAACATGTTATTTGTCTGAGATTTTCACATGACATTTACACAGAATGTTGAGGTCAAATTGGTATAATAACAGTGAATTTTCCACTTTTCCACAGTTTTGAATGTGCTATGAATTTTCTCCTTTTTTCTTTTGTTTTTCTTTATTTTCTTCGGGCCAGTAGACTTTGGTATCGGGCCACCAAAATTTGAAAAATACTAATTTTACTTAGGCCCGAGTCATGTCGGAATTTTTTCGTTCCGGAATCCGTCGGTGTTGTGCCGGTCGGAATCCGGTATTCCGATAAAAAAAATCTGCCAATGAATGATACGGAACGAACACGCACTAGAAGGTCTGCCATGGTTTCGGCAGCGCAGGCATGCAGGCCCCGCGCTGCGAGACAGGCCAACTCAACTGCCTTGATCTTGCAAGCAAGTTGCACTCTTAAAAAGTGCCGAAAAGGAACGAAAATGTCTCTTATTTTACTTACATGTTTGTATGGCTTTTAAAATAAATACGAGAACAATTACCTGCAAAAACAGCAACAACAAAAAATGAGCTGATTATATCTCGAACATTTTCTAACTCGCTCGAAACTGCATGAACTGAAGCTAATAAATACAACGACACGAATAAGTCAACACTAACTTGTATACTTTGCGTGCAGGCTATAGGGTTCTATTTTCCTACACGAGAGATCCATCCGCTGGGGATTTCCCCAATTCCCGGCGGATCGATCTCGCGCAAGAAAATAGACCCATAACCTGCACACAAAATATACGAGTGATATGGCGGGCTGTGTCGGAGCATTAGTACCGATATCGATAGAGGGCGGACTGGATGTCAACGTTTGAGAAACGTTTGATGACATATGGTATAGGTACGGCGCAGCTAGCTAGCTCTGACGTGATAGCAGCTGCATGACTGTGCGGGGCGCGCCGGGGTAGCTAGCCTAGTCGATCGTAGTAGTACTCGCTAGATCGGCTTTCATATAAACGCAGCGGATTTCTTGTCGTTGTAAGTTGCATTCGACATCGTCTTTCTTGTACTTTTTTGTCACTTGTTTTCTTCTGTTAGTTTTCTACTACAAAATATGAATTTTTGAGGAAAAAGAGGTTTTCCGTGATTTTCATCGGAATACCGGAATGGAGAAAACAATACCTGAACACGCACACACCGGACGGATTCCGGTATTCCGTCCGTTCCGACCCAGGCTTAATTTTACTGGCCCGACCGGGCCACCAGCAAAAAAAGTTAATTTTCTTATCGGCTAAGACCAGCTAAGAGTTGCTGTTGAAGATGGCTACTTCTGGTTCCACTTTGATGTAGTATCAGGTGAGAATAGCACAAGAAATCTGAAGATTTGCCCTTCTTTAGAAAGGCTATACTACAAACATACCTTCATCCAGCCCTCCTTCCTGTAGCGTCCCAGCTGCAGTGTGTGGAATGGTGCAGGCAGATCAATGGGCTCTGGACTGCGAAGCAACGCACGACCTGCAGCGAAACAAAACAAATTTGCTTGTTATTTTTGTGCTGTAACCCTTGATTTAAAAAAATATACATGCTTCTATAAATTACATTCATGCTCACTGTTAGTTTGGATTCAAGTGATGTGGTAATAATCAAATACAAGGCGATAGCCGTAAAGTGTCTCGCCCACTTGCGCACATTCATGCAACATTGGACCTCATTTGACCTTTGACCTACTTATGTGACCTTGACACCAGACTATCATGGAGGCCAATATAGGGCACCAACCAATCAAGTTTGTTACAAACAGATGCAGGATTGGAAAGTTATCAACCCTAATAGACTCTTGCAGGTAAAATTTCACATTGGACCTCATTTGACCTTTGACCTACTTATGTGACATTTGACCCCAGAATATCATGGAGGCCAATATAGGGCATCTACCAATCAAGTTTGGTTACAAACAGATGCAGGGTCGGAAAGTTATTCAAATTTGTGTAAGCGTCACGGACGGACGGACGGAGGACAGACGGATGCAATTTGGATCCCTTAGTCTCCCTCCACCTTCGGTGGGCTCGACAAAAATTAAACTAAACTTAGAAAAGAGAACATTTCAGATAGAATATAACAAAGAAACTAATTTAATATATTTTCGGAAGAAAAGCAAATCTTGAGATAAATTGTGATATTCTTACCCGATCCTACATCAAACTGGAACCAGAGGTAGCCATCTTCAACAGCAACTGCCAAATAGTCATCACCATTTCTACCTTCACCTGTGCAAATTGCAATGATTGTAAAAAATAGTGCACGGTTGTTAGTCATGTTGATGTCAAATTAAACATAATCTTTCTGAAATCAATTAGTATCAAACAACAAATCAAAACATTGATTAGGAGCAGATTGAAGTGTATCAAGGTGTTTCAAAATGAAAAAGAGACCTTTAATTAGTTCACGCATTTATTCTACAAATTATATTTGTTTCATTTGTTTTTATGAATATTACCTACGTTGATTTCCTCTATTCGTGTGACCTTGTTATAAGAGGGTTTTGTCATATAAGTGCTCTTTATTAATATAGGGATGTTTCAATGTATATCAGTGCTCTTAAATGTAACAGGGTTCTACTGTAAACCAAAATCCATACGCAGCAATTAAATGTTTTCTTACCCTTTTGTCCCGAGAAGAGCATGAGGTTGCTTCTGATGGCCGAGGGGTCATCTGCCAGCGTGAACTTTAACCTCAGGGTCACGAGGAAGTCCCAGTTGAGCACCCTGGCATACCTTATGTATGGCATGTAGCCAGATACACTGCCACTGAAAGAAGGTCTTGTGATCGTAATTGCTACAGAAAAGAAGGTAATAGAATAGAACAATGAATGAAATTAACTTCAGTAATGAGTGAACTTTGACCTCAGGGTCACGAGGAAGTCGAGTTGAGCGCCCTGGCATACCTTATGTATGGCATGTAGCCAGATACACTGCCACTGAAAGAAGGTCTGGTGATCGTAATAGCTACAGCAGAAAAAGACAAGTTTGAGAGTTTTAAAAGGAAAATGCAAAATTAAGTGAACTTAGGGAAACGATTAAAGTGAACTTTAACCTCAGGGTCACGAGGAAGTCCCAGTTGAGCACCCTGGCATACCTTATGTATGGCATGTAGCCAGATACACTGCCACTGAATGAAGGTCTGGTGATCGTAATAGCTACAGAAACAAAATAAAACATTTCATTAAAAGTCAAGTGTGTATTATCATCAGTGGATTTTTAGGGTTGGTTTAAAGTGTTCTTTGTAAATGAAGCACTTAGTCTTAGGTATACATGCTGATAAAATAAAATGTAATAAATAGTTGTAATAAAAGGGGCGAATGCTTTTGTCATGTCTTTGCAATGAACATGCTATTACATAATATTGTGAATAAGATACTTATTGGGCAGGTGTTCCATTTATTAAGAGAGAGAACAAAATTATTTTTAGATTCCTACCTTCATCACACGTGACACCTTGTCTACCGTAGGGGCAAAGACACAGGAAACGTCCCTCTACACTCAGAGACACACAGGTAGCCCCCGCATGGCACGGAGCCCCCTCACAGTGATCCACCTCTCGCTCACACAGAACACCTCCATAGGGGCTGGGGCAGTCACATGACCAACTGGTTCCATCAGGTGACCTTTAGTATAAGAAAGGAAAGTAATTTGTTAGATACACAATACTTGAGTTACGAGTTATGATCTTGAGTAGGAAGATCTTCACTCAGAGACAAACAGGTAGCCCCCGCATGGCACGGAGTCCCCTCACAGGGATCCACCTCACGCTCACAGAGAACACCCCCATACGGGCTGGGGATGTCACATGACCAAGAAGTTCAATCAGGTGACCTTTAATAAAAAGACATTGGGTATTCTTTGTTAGAAACACAGTAATTAACACAATATGCTTTAAAATGTTGAGCTTAACTAAGAACATCTTCACTCAGAGACACACATTTCCCTCGCAGTGATCCACCTCTCGCTCACACAGAACACCCCCATACGGGCTGGGGCAGTCACATGACCAAGAGGTTCCATCAGGTGACCTGTAATAAATGACAGTATGCATGGGGACTAGATACACAGTAATAATGATAAATAAGCATTTCAGTCACATAAGCTAACGGAGTGATTCCCTTCACAGTCACACGGATGTCCCCCATAAGAGCTGGGGCAGACACATGACAAGCTGGTACCATCAGGTGACCTGTGGTTGGAGGTATAGTTATAATTCACCATAAGTAACTTAAATTATTAATAACTTGGGTCAAACACTTCTTGAAAAAAAATTGCCTTATGTTTGGTGATGTTTCATTTGATAAACATACAAAATACAGTTATTCCATCACCAATATGTAATAGAATATGTTTTGGAATGTGTTCCCTGCCTCCTTCAAACAAGTCCGTACATTTTTATTTTACTGAATTGCATTGATTTGAATAAATACTAATGTATGTGTTTTTGTATCACTTACTCAGTGCAGGTGTCTCCGTTACGGCAGGGATTATATAAACAAGGGACTGACCAAACAATACTCCTGAACATTCATCCCACCCACTGCATTATTATAGGGGATCACCAGGCAAAGAACAACAAGTAACTATATGTTTTGGTACCGTTGTGTGATATTAAATAGATGTTCAACACTAAGGAAAGGGTTGTGTAATTCATAAACAATACAATTAACTACCCTCACTTACGGAACCATATGCTAATTATTTGATGGTTCCATAGGCGCGAAACGTCTGAGAGTGCGCCAATTCTATTCACGCGTACGTTTGGAGACAATAGAATCCCGGACGATTCGTTCGCCCTGGACAAAGGTAGTCTTCATATATGCAGCCCCATGAACGCATGCTTTTGAATGGTAAAGCGTTTTCCAATTATATATAATTTTTCTGGAAACATATTTTTCTGAACTTGTTGGTGGAATGGATTATTAAATATGTTATCTTTCATTTATAAGAATATTATTTTTGGGTGGTGGTACCCTTTAACCCTTTGAACCCTGCAGGCCGCTTTTGCGGCCTCGCTGAGAAAGTAAAATAACCCTAGAGGCCGCTTTAGAGGCCTCACGTCATGTGACTTATTTTCAGCTAGACATGTGACCCCCCCTTTTGATCAGGTGATCAGTTACGGCTTTATACGGACTTGTGATATAGCAGGCACAGTTTTCTTGCATTTTGATCGGAGAAAAAGTGAAAAATGCGGGGAAAATGGCAAGAAAAACAGTAAGTGCTCGTGCACTAATACTGGGAAAATCCGCGGAAGACATTGATGACTCTGAATATTGTCAGGGTAGTGATTTTGAGAATAAAATGGATACGGAGGATGAGGTTGCAGCGGCTATGGTGGTGGATTTAGCGGTTCCTAAGCACCTCCAGCCCGGTACAAGCGGGGTAGATCATAGACGGTGTGCCGATGGAGCAAGTGGTCATGGTCAAGATGGTGATGGTGAATATTTGTGCATCGGGGTGAATATTTGTGCATCGGGGAGCAAAATGTCGATTGCTATGCTGATTGGCATCAAAAAGTGGCCTACTGGTTGTAAAGGTAAAGTTTATGTTCGTTTGTGTCACCTATTTTGATGAGAAAACATATTTGGCCCATATAAAGAAAATTTATTTCATAAATTTGACGTATTTTTGACATAAGTCAAATATGCGGATTATGTCAAATAAGTCAGGGTATAGCTCACGAAATATGCAAATAAGTCAGGGTTCAAAGGGTTAAACACTGCCATAGTTCTCTGAACCATCCATCTCCAGTATAAATAAATATAAAGATACCACTGTAATTTCTACCGATTTACATTATTTGTAATACTAATGTAGGTATTTCCTATCACTTACTCCATGCAGGTGCCTCCATTGCGACAGGGTTGGTATGTACAAGGTTCTGGCGTCACACACTCCTCGATGTTCAACCCATCCACTGCATTATCAAACACTGCCCTCGTTTGGCCATTCACCTCCAGGTGACGAATGCACCCCTGGAAACCTGGAAATGAGAAAGAGGGTAAAGTTATCAGTTTAATTCCAATTTACACAAATACAAAAAAACACTTAAATGTTGTTAATAATTTAAACAGAAACTTTAAATCTTTATAGACATTTCATGCAGATAACCTTATTTGTTATAGCTGTTATTCTGTCAAATGTATACCATAAATAAATTAAGTGGAAAAACTTGAATTGCATTAAGTGATGCCACAAAGGACAAGCATAAGACAAGAGTAATATTTTATAAAAAGTATTTGCCTTTAATTTCAATACATTACAAACTCCCATTTCCCCTACAATATGCCTTCTTGAACCTCAAAACCCCAGGATGACTTACCTAGAATGGGTGATGCCAGGTCACTAGGGGTCAAACCCGGGGGTGCTCCTCCTATGTAGAGTGGGACCAGTGGGAAGGGGAAAATAAAAGTCCAACACTAAGCCTTTTTTGTGACTTAGTTAAAAGAAATACAGAAGAGTTAGGATGAATTACCTTGAATGGGTGATGCCAGGTTACTAGGGGTCAGATCCGGGGGTGCACCACCTATGTAGAGTGGACCCAGCGGGGAGGGGAAGATGAAGGAGAAGAGCTGATCCGTTGAGACCTGATTGTTGACTATGAGTGTGGCCCCACATAGCATGGAAGAGATGTCTGGTCTTGTTTGACTGTAGAAGGAAATGAAAATTAAAGCTAAGGTCACCATCATTTTATGACATTTGCTTGAGATCTAGAGAAAATGAAAATGTTGTTTAGTCAGGAAAGAGGAGGGCATTATTACAGTCACTATTTGTACTTCAGACTTCAGAGGTTATCATCTTTGAAGTTTGGGTACGTTATGGAAACCAAATTTAGCTCTCAGACTTATTTTATTTCATATTCCCAAAATTATAAATAATTATTTCCCGACATATAACTCAATTTAGCCAATAATAAACATAGGGCCCTGCTCACTCTCTCCCAACACTTTGTTTCTATATCATCAATGAACAAACAATCAATATACAATACTTTTGTTTTTCTAATCAACCATTAACATAGGAGTAATTATCAAGCATCACTATTTACAGAATACAGAGCTATTATTCATAAAGTATATCTTCAAATTTGTAATTTCAATTGATACACATTTCTTTGTCGAATCATACAACCTACCTGACCAACGCTTCCACCAGTTCATCGGTTGCCACGGTGACGGGTGACCCCACCTTCAAGACCTGACCCAAGCCGCAGCTCATCTCATAGACCAGGCGGCCATCTTGGATGAAGAGATGGGCAAACTCGTCCACCTCTCGGTTCTCAGAGTAGAAGACGGTGCCCTCTGTTGCTGAGGTCTTTATAGTGATGAAGAGGTTGTTTGCGGATGCCGATGTCCAGTCGAGGGTGACGTGTTCAAGATAGGAGTCGCCGTTGAATGAGGGGAAATGTAGTGCCCGCTCTGAATGGAGAACAAAAAACATTTGCGTTCAACTTATGTTTTGTAGAATACATTTTCTTAACAGCATATCATGTGCTTGGGGAATGGAACAGTGTGGCTGCAAAGAAAATGTGAAAGTATTGGGATTTTGTGTACAAAACGTATGGGGAGATCATCTTTATGGGGTCAGAGAATGATGGCCCTTTTTATATACAATAAAACCTATTGACATACACAGTAACAAAGGAAATCTTGTCTCTTAAACACTTCAAATATTAGATTGCATTTATATAGCGCTTGATACAGGGTTTCTAAGCGCTGTTAATCAGCTTAGGAGACATTTATGTTTCTAAGCAAAATTAAAAGTACTTACCAATTTCACATAGAGTCCCAGTGTACTTGAATAGGCAATCACATCCAAACACTGTCACTCCATCTTCCAAAGTCAGATTCATGCACACCCCTCCATTCTGGCATGGACTGGTCTCACATGACACTGCTGGCAATGCTGTAGTGGTTGGTTCTACTGTCGTCATGGGGGTGGTTGGAGATGGTCTCCCTGTTGGTGTTGGTGTTGGTGTCTGTGTAGGTGTAGGTGTTGGTGTAGGTTTAAGTGTTGGAACTGTCGTAACAGATATAGTTGACACAGGCGCTGCAGAAGAAGTCATTGCTGTAGAACTTAAAGTTTGTAATTCTGATGTCAACGATGAAGTTAATGCTGGTGTTGAACCACCAATTGCAAATGAAGTCATTGGTGTAGACATTGGAGTTTGCAATTCCGATGACAATGATGAAGTCAATGCTGAGGGTGAACCACTAATCAAAGTAGTTGTCATCTCTGGCTTCATGGTTGCTGTCACTGGCTGAGAACTGACCTCTGACCTCATGACCCCTGAACTCATGTCTGAGGTCATCAATGAACGTGCAGTATTGACCTCTGACCTCATGACTCCTGAACTCATGACATCTGAGTTCATTGATAAAAGTGCAGTGCTCGATGTGGTAGATTGAAGTAAAGAAGTAACACTTGATGACGTAACATCAGTTGATGAAATTAGACTTTGAATTATGGATGTTGGCATAGCTGAGGTCTCAACAGAAGGTGTCTTACTTAAACGTATAGATCGAACAGATGATGACATATCTATGGAATCCATTCTTGAGGTTGGAAACAAAATGGGGCTAGAACTTGGCATGAAACTAAGAGATGAAGATGGTGAGCCGAGTAGACCAGTAGAGGTATCTTGCCCTGTGTGGCTGACAGATGGTGCATAGCTTGTGACGCCTACCTGTGATTGGCTGGAGAACACAGTAGTAGGAGAGACCAGGATGTTTGATTGGCTGAAGGGCACAGAAGTTGGAGTGGCTAAACTGTTTGATTGGCTGACTGGTACTGATGTAGGAGTGACTAAACTGTTTGATAGGCTGAAGGGCACAGAAGTTGGAGTGGCTAAACTGTTTGATTGGCTGAAGGGCACAGAAGTTGGAGTGGCTAAACTGTTTGATTGGCTGAAGGGCGCAGAAGTTGGAGTGGCTAAACTGTTTGATTGGCTGACTGGTACTGATGTGGGAGTGACTAAACTGTTTGATTGGCTGAAGGGCACAGAAGTTGGAGTGGCTAAACTGTTTGATTGGCTGACTGGTACTGATGTGGGAGTGACTAAACTGTTTGATTGGCTGAAGGGCACAGAAGTTGGAGTGGCTAAACTGTTTGATTGGCTGACTGGTACTGATGTGGGAGTGGCTAAACTGTTTGATTGGCTGAAGGGCACAGAAGTAGGTGTGGCTAAAATGTCTGACTGGGTACTCAATGCTGAAGTAGATGAGGATAATTTTCCAGTTGCATTTGGACTAGGAGTCGGTGAAGCAGACATAACTGGCATGGATGTGGACATTAAAACCAGAGGACTAAATGATAATATTTCAGTCAAACTTGATAGTTCTAATGAGGGGGTGACAACGTTGGTTGGTGAGGTTGCGAATAACGTTGGAGAAGAGTCCAAAATACTAGAGAGTGAAATACTTGGAGAGACTTTGATTAATGATTGGCTGAAGAATGCTGAAGTGGATGCGGTTAAAACATCTGACCGACTAGGCATCACTACCGAAGGCGTGGGTGTGGCCAATAAAGTTGATTGGCTAAGAAATAGAGAAGTGGCTAACATTGATGATTTGCTGACTGGTTGCGATGTGACCGACAAATCAGGCAGACTGGAAGACCCTGTAGTGGGTGTAGTCACAGTTCGTATAGAGGAGCTTGATAGCAGTGTGCTTGGGGTGGATGTTCTCTCTGGTACTGGTGTACTGTAAAGAGATTGCTGACTTGAGGACAACCTAGAGATTCCTGAAGAGGGAATTTCTGTCACGATTGGCAGTGTCATCATGGATTCTGTTGACCTTGGTGATACTATAAGTGATGGGAGAGAAGACAGTTCAACATATGTGGATGCCATGGTGAAACCCGATGCTGTTGACGAGGGTTGGAGAGATTGTGACATGCTTCTTGTGCTTTGCAAAGACAGAGTTGAAGATGGACTTGGTGATGTCTCAAAGGAACTGATAGATCCTGTTGGTGTTCCGGAGGCAGTCAATGATGCCATTGTTGAACTGAGAGAGCTAAGTGCCATAAGGCTTGTTGAGGGTGTGTCAGAACCAGTCGGTGATACTACCCTTGAACTGAGAGACCTGGACTGAGAGACTGTTGAAGGTTCTGCAGATGAGGATGGAAGCACAGAAGTAGCAAGTTGTGAAGAGACAGAAGTCTGGAAAGTGGTTGAAAGACTGGACTGCTCCATTGTCAGCATACTTGAGCTCTGGGAAACAAATGTGCTGCTGGATCTCTCCATTCTACTCACAGGGGTAGACATGATAGGTGTTGATGAAGGCGGGACAATTAAAGTTGATTTGATGGAAGGAGACAATGAAGAAGGGAGCTGGCTGGATAGCCTGCTCTCCTCAGAAGATGAAAGTAAAGACAGAGTTCTTGTAGATGCGGTCGAAATGGGAGGTATTGTAGACGTAGAAGTTAGAGGCAGTCTAGATTCTGATACACTAGTCTCCATGATAACAGAAGTCCTGGGGATCGCTGAAAATGAATTCTCACTTCTTGAGGCAGAGGATACTGCAGTGGTTGACAAGAGTGATGACACTATGGTTGGCCTTGGAGTTGGACTTGGACTAGTGATCACTCTCGTCTCACAAGTGACTCCCGTGAACCCATCAGGGCAGAGACACTGGAAGCCTTCCCCAGCCAGGATGCAGAAGGCTCCATTGGCGCAGGGCAGACTGGCACAGTGGTCAACCAGCTGGCATTCCGTCCCAAAGAACCCTGATGCGCAGTTACACACGTACATCCCTGGCTCGGGCTCCAGGCAGGTCGCGTTATTCCTGCACGGCCCGCTCTCACACTCCTCAACATCCATCTCACAGTGGATGCCTGCGTTTCCTTGGCGACAGATGCAGTCGTAGCCATTGATGCCATCCATGCACTCAGCACCATTCTGGCACGGATTGGACAGGCATTCGTCGTAGTTGTTCTCACAGAGGATCCCCTGGAAGCCTTGGTCGCAGAAGCACTGGAAGCCCTCGCCTGGTGGACGCTGTTGACAGAGGGCGCCATTCATACAGGGCTGGGAGAGACACTCATTGATATCCTGGTCACACAACACTCCAGTCCAGCCTACATTGTGAGGTAAGGAACAAACCGATATATTTCATTATAAGTTGACCAATACACAGAAATCTCAATTTTCATGCAACTGAATCCAAAGGAAGCAAAACCTTGGAATGTTTTTGTTTCTTTTTTCAGGAAATGTAGACAAAATATTTTAAGAAGGCCAAAGACAATATAATTTGTAAAGTTTACTAACACAAAGAACAATGCTAATATTCATTACTTAATGTAAGAAAGAACCCTATGGTAAAAAGAGAGAATTTCTCCATTGCTTACAGAATCAAAATAATCTAGCTCACAAGATTTAAATAACTTAGCATAGAACACTAATATACCTTCTGAACATGTGCAGTTGAAGTCAGCTACAAGATCAGTACAAGTCCCTTGATTCTGGCAAGGATTTGACAAACATTCATCAATCTCAGTCTCGCAATAGAACCCTGTGTAGCCCGGAGCACACCGACAAGTAAACGCTGGTCCTTCGCCATCTGAGCAAGTAGCTCCGTTTTGACAGATATTCAGAGTTGAATCTGAGCACACGTCTACATCAAATTCACAGAGAGTTCCTGTATGAAAAAAGAAAGAAAATAAGCCATTAAATATATTAAATATAAGACTAATTATATCTATATCACTCTCACATTACAACCCTGTGTAGCCCTGTGAACACTGACAAGTAAACTCTGGTCCTTCGCCATCTATGCAAATAGCACACATCTACATCAAATTCACAGAGCGTTCCTGTACCAAATGTTAAGAAAATAATCTAATCAATGTTAAAAATAGATTTGAATCCTTTATATCCTGGAAGCCACCGAAAAATGAAACCTGGGCATTCGCCATTGATGCAAGTAGCTCCGTTCTGACAATGGGTGATATACCAAAATAAAATTATTAAAGAATTAATGGATGAAATAATATAAAGATTAAATGATAAATATAATTAAATAATGAAAGGGCTAAATGAATACTCACCAGTGTATCCAAATGGACAGACGCATGTGAACCCATTGACCAGATTGCTGCATGTAGCCCCATTGTTGCAAGGGGAGCTTCCACACTCATCCACATCTTCAGAGCAGTTGACACCCTGGAAGCCTGGGAAGCATTCACATCGGTAACCAGCCACCTCATCAATGCAGCTGTGTATGGGACAGGAACAAAATACGATTAGATTAGAATCATTAATAAAATGGAAATGAGTCAAGCAAAATAAGATCTTCACAAGTGTTTATACCAGAAACCAGCAGTGTCATTTTGATATTAGCTATTAGCTATACTCTGTTCTGCTACACTCCATAATCGACTATTTTCAATACAACTACCCATTGAAAAAATAATTTAATTTTAGGGAGCTTCATTTTAAACCTATAAAAACTTTGTATTGAACGGATTGTAGCCTCAAATGATTACAAAAAACAACTCTTTGACCCATTAACTCCCATTGTAACATAGGTGTGATTGGCAACTGCTATGTGCTGACATAAACTGATCAATTTGCATGGACTTTAAGTAGATGACACAGCACTTTGAGATGCTAATGTTTCATGTTAGATGCTATATAAATCAAAACTATTATCTTTACAATTACCTTCCATGGTTGCAAGGGTGTATATTGATATCACACGTGACGCCTGTGGACCCTGGTGGACAGACACACAGGTACCCACCGATGACATCTTAGCAGGTAGCTTGGTCCATAGAAGGTATCAAGTCTATGGTAGCTTCAAAACTACAAACTGACTCTATTGTCTAAATTATTTAATCTAAGGTAATTGAACTAACCTTCCATTGTTGCATGGATGAGGCTGGCAGTCATCTATGTTGACATGGCAAGTGACACCTGTGAATCCTAGTGGACAGACACGCAGGTACTGGCTGATGACATCTTAGCAGGTAGCTTGGTCCGTAGAAGGTATCATGTCTATGGTAGCTTCATAACTCCATACTGAGTCTATGGTCAAAATGATTTCATCTAAGGTAATTGAACTAACCTTCCATTGTTGCATGGGTGTGGCTGACAGTCATCTATGTTGACATGGCAAGTGACACCTGTGAATCCTGGTGGACAGACACACAGGTACTGGCTGATGACATCTTAGCAGGTAGCTTGGTCCATTGAATTAGGTATCAAGTCTATGGTAGCTTCATAACTACATACTGAGTCTATGGTCTAAATGATTTCATCTAAGGTAATTGAACTAACCTTCCATTGTTGCATGGATGAGGCTGGCAGTCATCTATGTTGACCTGGCAAGTGACACCTGTGAATCCTAGTGGACAGACACACAGGTACTGGCTGATGACATCTTAGCAGGTAGCTTGGTCCATAGAAGGTATCAAGTCTATGGTAGCTTCAAAACTACATACCGAGTCTATGGTCTAAATGATATCATCTAAGGTAATTGAACTAACCTTCCATTGTTGCATGGGTGAGTCTGGCAGTCATCTATGTTGACATGGCAAGTGACACCTGTGAATCCTAGTGGACAGACACACAGGTACTGGCTGATGACATCTTAGCAGGTAGCTTGGTCCATAGAAGGTATCAAGTCTATGGTAGCTTCATAACTACATACTGAGTCTATGGTCTAAATGATTTCATCTAAGGTAATTGAACTAACCTTCCATTGTTGCATAGATGAGGCTGGCAGTCATCTATGTTGACATGACAAGTGACACCTGTGAATCCTGGTGGACAGACACGCAGGTACTGGCTGATGACATCTTAGCAGGTAGCTTGGTCCATAGAAGGTATCAAGTCTATGGTAGCTTCAAAACTACATACCGAGTCTATGGTCTAAATGATTTTATCTAAGGTAATTGAACTAACCTTCCATTGTTACATGGATGAGGCTGGCAGTCATCTATGTTGACATGGCAAGTGACACCTGTGAATCCTGGTGGACAGACACGCAGGTACTGGCTGATGACATCTTAGCAGGTAGCTTGGTCCATAGAAGGTATCAAGTCTATGGTATCTTCATAACTACATACTGAGTTTATTGTCTAAATTATCTAATCTAAGGTAACTAACCTTCCATTGTTGCATGGATGAGGCTGGCAGTCATCTATGTTGACATGGCAAGTGACACCTGTGAATCCTAGTGGACAGACATGCAGGTACTGGCTGATGACATCTTAGCAGGTAGCTTGGTCCATAGAAGGTATCAAGTCTATGGTAGCTTCAAAACTACATACCGAGTCTATGGTCTAAATGATTTCATCTAAGGTAATTGAACTAACCTTCCATTGTTGCATGGATGAGGCTGGCAGTCATCTATGTTGACATGGCAAGTGACACCTGTGAATCCTAGTGGACAGACACACAGGTACTGGCTGATGACATCTTAGCAGGTAGCTTGGTCCATAGAAGGTATCAAGTCTATGGTAGCTTCATAACTACATACTGAGTCTATGGTCTAAATGATTTCATCTAAGGTAATTGAACTAACCTTCCATTGTTACATGGATGAGGCTGGCAGTCATCTAAGTTGACCTGACAAGTGACACCTGTGAATCCTGGTGGACAGACACACAGGTACCCACTGATGATATCCCGACATGTAGCTTGGTTCTCACACGGATTGGAATCACATTCGTCTATCTCTGTCTCACATCGCAAACCTGATGACCATGCAGGAATAAAATAAACAGTCAGGAAAATGTATGTCAAATCATTTCATTCAAACAGAATTCAATATTTACATTTTTAAAGAGGTGTCCACGGAAATAGAGATGACATGAAAAGGTGCTAGGTTTTCACAGGGATAACTCACATTAGTTTAACTCGCTTACATATTCCAAACGGTTTGAGTTTCTCTTGAATGGTCAATGGGGCTCAGACAAGAGCACGTACATTTTGTATACGGAGCCTGCATGATCAAGCCCAAGCCTTTAAAAAATTTACCTACTGCCTCGTACCATTAAAGGTGCACCTGTTAAGTGTCTAACTGCACAAAAAATAGTTTGAGCTTCAACATTTCTCTTCTACCATGTTGTTTAGCTTATGGTAAGAGAAGAAAAAAATAGGGTTAGATTTTTTCAAATGCCCCTTTAGTATGAAGATATCTATCATTGATAATCATTCAGCTCAAGAGCCTCTACAGACGGTCATAAACGTGATAAACGTCATACTGTAATTAGTTGTAAAAGCTGACGCAATTTTTTTTTTTTTTTAACCAGGAAAGCAGTGTTCTTTTTCAATGAAACTTTATATCTTACAATGATGTTGGTATAGGATTGAAGTCTTAAATGTCATTTTGGGCAATATCTGACACGTTACAGGTGCACCTTTAATATAATGAGAGGAAGAATCAATATGTGATATCAAATGTGTAGCCTCTAGGAAATACAAAAAGAGGCATAGAATATTATTAGCAAATTATATTTAACTTAAACTAAAAATCTGTCTCCTAGAAATTCTGTTAGTATAATTAAAGGGTACCACCACCCAAAAATAATATTCTTATTATAGAAAGGTAACATCTTTAGTATTCCATTCCATCAACAAGTTCACAAAAATATATTTTCAGAAAAAATATATAATTGGAAAACACATCACCATTCTAAAGCATGCGTTCATGCGGTCTGAATTGCGAAGACTATATGTGTGCAGAGCCAGAGCGCTCTGTGCAGAGCGAACGAATTGCCCGGGATTCTATTGCCTACAAACGTACGCGTGAATAGCATTGGCGCACTCGCAAATGCTTGGCCCGTATGGAACCAGGAAATAGTAGTGGTTTCGTAAGTGGTGGAAATTAATTGCTTTGTTTATGAATTGCACAACCCTTTTTAAAATGTTGAGTATCTATTTGATATCACAAAACGGTACCAAAACATATAATAATGTGTTGTTCTTTGCCTGGTGGTCCCCTTTAAGTCACACAAAATAACTTTCACACATATTTTCAATATATTCATACCTGTGTATCCGGTAGCACAAATGCACTCAAAGCTGTTGAGTTGATCCAGGCACATTCCATTATTGAAGCAGGGTTGTGATTCGCACTCATTGATGTTATCAGTGCAGTTCACACCATTCCAGCCATCCGTACAGAGACATGAGTACCTAAGAAAAAATATTTTAAAAGTTGAAACAGAAGAACTCAGACATGAAATGCATAAAATCAGAAACGCTTAATTCTGGGCAACTTGAATTGTTATACTGACATAGCAGGGGTACCAGTTGGTTTCTCCAGATGAGCCTGAAAAGAGACCCAGACATGTTGGAGCTTCATATGTTATGTACAATATGATGCCTGAAAAAGCCTGATATGGAACGGTGTCAGGGCCTAAAATCAGGCTATAGCATGAAAACTGGCATCCCTGACATAGTTACACATTGATATGTTTTACACAATAGGTTGCCTCTAAGTACTAGCTTGTCTTGAGCTTCATCCAAACAAAAACATGTAGCTTAAAGGGGTAGTTCAGTTTTGGTATAGAGGGCGCTGCACAAAATAATATATTTGTGTGATATAATACAAAAACTGAGAGTATTTATCGGAATAAATCTGGGGCCCAGATTTATTCGATGATTTTTAAAAACCATTTTTAAAAAGCTTACACTTTTTCCAAAATTTTCAGAAGAAGTTTTTAAATAGTTGTTGATGATCTCTCTATTTAATCATCATTTCAACAAAACATCACATGCATAATTTTGTATGAAAAATGGTCGAAACCAATGCTTTTTTTAAAGAGCGCCCTCTTGTGTTTTAATGGCTCTTTTTTAATGATAACAGGCATTTTACTTAGTCGTTTGTAATGTTCTATACCTTTCGAGCATGATGGAGTTATAACTATTAGTTTTTAAGGTTATTATGCAGGTTTGGGTTACTAAAGCTCAGCCTTACCAAAACTGTACTACCCCTTTAACTCATGAACTAAAAATAAATTTCAACAATGAAAAACATTTAAAGAAGCAGATCATGAAAATCATATGCTTTTATTCATGCATTTCTCAATCAAGAAACTTCCATAAATTTGAACTTTCCTATAAAATGTTCACCTGTTGACACCATCTATACAGGTTCCTCCGTTAGCACAGGCATCAGCTGGACAATCATCGATGTTCTCCTCACAATGGTTGCCACGGAAACCCAATACGCACAGGCACTGGAAGCCAGCAACCATATCAAGGCAGGTAGCACCATTCATGCATGGATTAGAGGCACACTCGTCAATGTTGATATCACAGTTGTAGCCTTCAAAACCTGGATGATAAGAGTTGGTGAGGGAAATCAGTAATAAAACAGGTTGCTCTCTTAACCCGAAGAAGATAATTTGTTTTAATATGCATTCTCTATAGACGCAGCCCCGAGTAGTATGGGACCAGTCTTGAATGGGTTAAAGATTAGAAAGCTTGTCATTTCCTAGGCTCGTTCCAAGGTAGCAGCAAAAAAATCATCACGCATATCCATAGACTAAGAAGAAAAAACTTTTGATCACAAGCAACATGTAGGTAATAAACATTGTCCATATGAAGTGTACACATAATTTTGATACATTACGAAAGTGGACTGCTTCATCAAATACTAAAGATATATGACGGAATCTACAAATTATGCACACACTCACCATCTATACATTCGCAGATATATCCCCCATCAGGTTGCGTGATGCACGTTGCATTATTCCTGCACTGGTTGGACTCCTCGTTGCAGGGGTCAAAGGTCACGTTGCAGTAGGTTCCTGTGAAGAAGGGCAGGCAGTCGCACCTGAACCTGTCTGGTCCATTCAGACAGAGGGCACCATTCTGACAGGGGTTCGACTGGCATTCGTCAATGTCCTCGGAGCACAGGGTACCCGTCCAGCCAGATGCACAATCGCATCTGTAATAGTTAATGCAAATTACAAAATTAAAAATGCAAAACAAAAAGAAAAAGAAAACAAAATTGTTCGATCAGACGGAGGGCGCCATTCTGACAGGGGTTTGACTGGCATTATTAAATGTCTTCGGAGCACTGCGTACCAGTCCAGCCTGACACACAGTTACATCTATTTTTGTTTTAAAGGGAAAGCAAATTTATATATTTCCTTGTATACCCCAAAAACCTGTCTTGTCCGTTTAGACAGAGGGGGCCATTCTGACATGCGTTTGACTTGCATTACTCAATGTCCTCAGAGCACAGGGTACGAGTCCAACCAGATGCACATACGCATCTATAAGGGTTTCAAGTAAATTTGAGTAAAAGAGTTAATCAGAGCCCTCCATTCACTTGTTAGGTCAACTCAGTTTAAATTATTTATTCTATAATTTAAGAAGATATATAATAAGTTTTTAATGGTAACTTACAAGTTTTGTTTCACCAAGACTGTACTCTTTGAGCAGGCCACTTAAACATTAAAGGTTAATAAAAGAAATTGTTCAAGATGGTCAATTTTTATTGCAACTTATTTCAATTATATCTGTTCAATACTCACTCAAAGCCATTGAGGAAGTCCACACACGTAGCTCCATTGAGACAAGGATATGATGCACACTCATCTGTTTCAGTCTCACAGAAACCACCCTCATAACCAACCAGACAGTGACATCTGTAGGCCTGGTTTAGATCTTCACAGGTCGAGTTGTTCTACATTAGAAAGTGGGGAAGTAAAAAGGTAACTTGTAATTTCTTTACTTCTGGAGATTTAAAACGGGGAATGGTATTGGAAAAATTGATCGTAAACACTCCATTTTTACATCCGAATCCCTGGTTCAGATCCTTACAGGTTTAATTGCTGAAGGGCTGAAAGTATGAAAATATTTGTATTCTTTTTTCAAATGAAGCACAGCGACAAGTTGAACAAAAGAAAGGAATTGGGATCATTTCTGAATATTCATTTTTCATAGCTATGGTTTGAAGTTATACCCAAGTAATTTTGTTACCTCTTTTAGGGACCATACCCACCAAGATATTTGATCTCTAATGATGGTCCCTACTCATATTCCAATTTAATTGCCTTCTTATTGTATAATTACTGTATATGTTTTTGTTTGTATTACTATTGAAAATCATATATGCTGGTATTTTGTTTTTAAGAGTAAATAAACGAACTACATCGAATTGAATTAATCCTAATCATTTACCTCACATAGTCATCAATAAGGAGGCTACAGCTGAGCCCAGCCCAACCTGCTTAACACAAACATGTACATGAGCATGACATGTATAAGTTACAACACATACCACGAAAGGGAATGCCACTCAATGGTTTGGAGTAACAGCTGAATAATCCTAGCAGGCATATGCAATTCAGACATCCATAGTGTTAAGACCTGGAATTAAGTTATTTTCCCTGGATTAATCATGGCTCTGAATGATTACTGCATTTATTTACCTCACATAGATTGTGCACACAGTCATCAATAGGGAGGCCACAGTCAGCGCCAGCCCACCCAGGTTCACATAGACATGTGTATGAAAGGATGCCATCAATACATAGACCATTGCCACTGCAGGAATCGGGCGAACAATCATTGATGTTCACCTCACAACGTGGACCTAAGCCGGAACAAAGGAGAACATTTGCATGAGATTGTTAAATCATCGTGATAATTCTATTTATGATAAGTACCTACTGGATCATGTAACCATTCTATGGCAATTGTCTTATCTACAAATCAACAGATTTATAAACTTACCCATGAAGCCAACCGGACAGTCACAAGAGAAACCTTGAGAGTATCTCCGCAGGTTGTCAACTTGGTTTGTACACTCTGCGTTGTTCTCACAGGGGAACACCTCACATGGCATCAGTGAGCAGTCGTCTCCTTGATAGGGTGTTGGGCAGAGGCAGAAGAACATGTTGATGTCATCCAGACACTCTCCTCCACGCTGGCAGGGATTTGACTCACATTCATTGATGTCAACTTCACAATGGGTATCTAAAAACAATCAGAGACACTAAATTATCATTAATTTAAGCTAATTAAATCAGACATCTTTAAAATCAACATAGTGAAGAATTGGACAGAGAAAGAAAACATGTTAACATCATACAAACACTGTCCTCCTGTCTGGCATAAATTAGAATCACATTCATTGATGTCAACTTCACAGTGAGTGCCTTGACAAAAAACTTTAAAAATTGTCAGTTCAAGTTCATTTTCGTGATACAGTTTTTAGTAGTTTATATAATAGCCGGTAGAAGCAAACAACCATTCCCGCAATAAAGGGTCAGGCCAAGAGAGAATAACATGTTGATGTCATCCAGACACTGTCCTGCACGCAGGCAGGGATTCGACTCACATTCATTGATGTCAACTTCACAGTGAGTGCCTAGACATACACAAAGAAACCCACAAAATTTGTCAGTATAAGTTCATTCATGTGATACAGTTTGAGTTCTGAGTAGTTTATATAGTATCTGGTAGAAGCAAACAATCATTCCCTTGATACAGGGTCAGGCAGAGGCAGAAGAACATGTTGATGTGGTCTAAACACTGCCCTCCACGCCGGCAGGGTTTTGATTCACACTCGCTGATGTCAACTTCACAGTGGGTACCTACACATAAACAAAGTCATTTAATTTATTTTGACGATACAAGGTGACAGTCAAGGTCATTCAAAGTCTCAATTAGTCAGGTCAGCTTCACAATGGGTCCCTAAACACAAATGTAATGTATTTTACTTTCATCAAGCACTTGACTTAAAGGTAAAGGCCAGTTTTGGAAACGCCCCCCTCTCAAAAAATGAAATGGAAGCTCTTATTACCAATAATGTGAAAGAATATAATTGTACTAATATAGGATTATCCAAATTTGGCCAAGAAACCGCATACTAATTGATATATTTGCAAAATTATAAATTGATCTAGGGCCGGATAGATATCCCCAACGCGGAATCGCTCATACGCTACATGTATTACGACCACGAGGTGTACACGAGGTGTAGCGCTATACGGGCTTGTCCCTAGCTTATCGATATCTCCCCCAGCGCTAGCGGCGTTGAGAGGTCTGAACAGGAGGGGGATTTATGAATTTCACAGGCGGATATTGGATTTCTTCCGATATTTCTGTATTTAACGATGCTTAGGTTCGGATTTTATCACACAAGCCCTATTTCAATACATATTCAACAATATTGATCAATATAGATGTATTCGGCTACTTTCCCGAAACTGGTCTTGGGCTTTAACCACGCATAGCACACGCTTGAAAATACTTAATATTCGTAATATGACAAAGACAAAAATTAGAATATGTTCTTACATTCAACTGGGATAACAGAATCAGGAAAATTAATAAATGTAACAGAACTTCAGTATGTGAATTTGCTTCTCTTACCTGTATATCCTGGCAGACAAATGCAGAGATATCCATTGACCTGATCCAGACACAGTCCTCCATTCTCACAGGGGGCTGACACACATTCATCTATCTCAATCTGAAATAGACCCATACAAAAAGGGGGAAATGAAGATTAGAAAAGTATCATTCACTTGTTCAGGATAGTTTTAGTTAAAGTGTGCTACTGGATAATATGAATATATTTTTCACCAAGCTTGAAAAATTATGTGCCTAGTCCTGCATGGGTAAAGACTATCAGATTTATAAAAACTTTTCACACTATAATACTTTCTATATAATTCACTGTATGTTCTGATATGATAACATTGTGTGTAAGTAATGTTTACTCAATTCTTAACAAGATTTGGGCAAATCATTATTCAGAAAGTAATAAACAAAATTTGTATCATGGTCAGAGAGAGCGTTTTCTCACCTGGCAGTATTTCCCAGTGAACCCAGGAGCACAGATGCAGGTGACGTCTGCGATTCCGTCCACACAGGTAGCTTGGTTCTGGCATGGGGAGCTGAGGCACTCATCCACGTTGATTTCACATGTCGGCCCTACCCAACCATTCAGGCAGAAACAGCGATACCCGGCTACTTCATCCACGCACAGACTTGTGGCAGGGTTGCAGGGAGATGAAGAGCACTCGTCAATTTCCTGCTCACATAAGCGGCCTTCGTACCCAGCTGGGCACTGGCAGGTATAGGATGCTATGCCATCAAGGCAGGTGGACCCCCTAGCACACTGGTTATTGATGCAGTCATCGATGTTAACTTCGCATTGGCTTCCCGTGAAGCCAGTACTACATTCACAGGTGTAGCCTGCAAATAGGTCAGTGCATGTCGCATTGTGGAAGCATGGATTGGAGGAGCATTCATCCATCTCTAATTCACAGAACACCCCTTCCCAGCCTTCAGCACACCCACACAGGAACATCCTATTGGCCAGATTCGAATCCTGGACCATTCCACTAGTTGTTGTGGGTGTGTTTGTATCAATTTGCTCACAAGTGCCTCCATTGAGGCAGGGGTCTTGTTCACAAGTCAGAATGCTCACATTGCAGTAGCTCCCTGTGAATCCGGGCATGCATAAACATGAGTAGCTGTCAACCCCATCCACACACGTACTGCCAAACTGACAGAGATTTCCGACGCAATCATCTTCATTCTCCTCGCAGAATTCACCGACGAACCCTGCCTGACAATCGCAGCGGAAGTTTTCCACAAGATCAACACAGGTGCCCCCATTGGCACATGTCACATTATTAAGAACACAGTCATCCATATTGACTTCGCACATCACGCCTTCAAACCCTGGTAGACACTGACAGGTGTACTGATACACATCCAGATCCTGCTGGCACGTTCCATTATTTTTGCAGGGGTTCGAGGTGCAGGGAGGGAGAGGGTTGCAAAGGTCATCGAAGGGGCGTGAATCGTCTGGACAGACGCAGGAGAATCTGTTGATGCCGTCTATGCATGTGCCCTCGTTGCAAGGGCTGGATGCGCACTCATCGATGTTGATTCCACACAGTGGTCCTGCAAAGCCTGGCTCACAAACACAGCTGAAAAAGGAGTTTTAATAGAAATATGATTAGACATACATCTATTTTCAACTTTAATGACTATTTGTCATTTGTCATTTTCTATTTTTACTGAATTCTTACATTTTGAGATGATCCCAGAATTTGTACGTTTTCTCACCTGATAGTGTTTTGATCATAATAAAATCAGTAGTTATTATTCTAAAGGGATCCGACATGTAAACATTTGTTTTCTTTCCTGACTTATTGCACGCAATAACAGTACCATCATAAAGCAAACAAATATTGCCCACTTTAAATAAACAAACGTTAAATAGACAAACGTTGAACTTGTGTGTTCAGTTATGACTGCTTTTCATACCTGTATCCATTAATGCCGTCCACACAGCTGGCATTGTTTTGGCACAGGTGACCTTCACACTCATCGATGTTGACCTCACACAGGCGACCTCTGAACCCCGACCTGCATACGCAGGTGAAGTTGTTGAGCTGGTTGAGGCACTGCAGTGTTGTGTTGGTTATGCAGGGGGCAGACGAACACTCATCGTAATCCTCTGTGCAGTTCTTCCCTTGGTAACCTGGGGGTGTTTCACAAAGCTCCTAAGTTGAACTTAAATATTATTGAAAGCCATGTGTAACCTTAAAATACAATATATTCAAAAGCGAAAAAGCAAGAATGTAAGACTTTTCATAAATGTTGCATCAAGAACATGAAATCTCCTTGATAATAGAAAATATTAATGCAGGGGGCAGATGAACACTCTCCAGTTCTTCCCTTGGTAACCTGGGGGTGTTTCACAAAGCTCCTAAGTTGAACTTAAATATTATTGAAAGCCATGTGTAACCTTAAAATACAATATATTCAAAAGCGAAAAAGCAAGAATTTAAGACTTTTCATAGAATGTTGCATCAAGAACATGAAATCTCCTTGATAATAGAAAATATTAATGGTTTTAATCAACATTTTATGCCTTTGAAAAAGGTCATTTACAACAATTTTTCGAAGAAACTAATGGCTTTCCATACTTAAGAGATAAGTTCAACTTCTAAAGGATCTTTGTGAAACACCCCCAGTTGATTGAAAATGATGGTTAATCATAATGGTGATAAACAAAGCAAATAGTATTAATCAGTCTCATTTCTAAGTCCTTTGCAATATTATAAATTACCCAGGTAAAATGTTGATTAGGTGAAAAACAATTGTTTTTAAAAAAAGAGAAACAAAATACTCAAGTCTGAGAGTTAATACCTGTCATAATCATCAACTTTGTTCACACAGGTGGCTCCATTACATCAGGGCTCCTGTTCACACTCATTAATGTCGATCTTGCAGTTATATCCTTCATAGCCCAGTGCACACTGGCATGTGAACTTGTACAAAATAGCTTTGTAATAAAAACATGTCTTACCTGCCGTGCAAACGCACTCGTAATCGTCCACTACATCTACACAGGTTGCTCCATTGCGGCAGGGCTCTTGTTCACACTCATCAATGTCTATCTCGCAGTTGTAGCCTTCATAGCCCGGTGAACACTGGCAGGTGTAGTTGTTGAAGAGATCCACACAGGTGCTGTTGTGTAAACACGGCTGACTGAAACACTCATCGATCTCAAACTGGCAGTGGTCACCAACATAGCCTGCAGGTCAAAGAAAATTTCATAAATATATTGTAAAAAGTCCAGATAATGTTTTTAGTAATTCCATTAAATGCAGTGGCATCGAAATTTAAACAGTGACAAGTTTTTAAAAATAAGATGAATAAATGAAGAGAACAATTCTAAAAAGTTTTGCAGATTTTCTAAACATGATATGATTGATAAAATAATGCTTGTAATAAATTGACAGCTTAACTTGATTATATCTTGGACTCTAGAATAATGCCAGATAAAATACAACCTCTTCATCATTTAAACGATTTTAAAATAATGAATTAATGTATTGATTAAATCTCACCTGGTAGACAATAACACTGGTATGAGTCCACCTGGTCAGAGCAGAAGGCATCATTCTGGCAGGGGTTAGAACGACACTCATTTGCTTCAAACTCACAGCTACGGCCACTGTATCCTGCAAAACAGGGAGAATAAATTCAGATTAGTTGGGGCTATTCATTCAGACTCATTTTATGAAAAAAAAAGATATATTACTAGAAGTATTGTTTTATCACGCAACCATTCAAGAAGATACATACCAACAAAATGTAGGCAGCATTCTGTTTTTTCACACATCAGGATTTGCAATTCAATGTAGAGTGTACTACACTTCAGTGGGAGTCTATCTGATATGTTATTTTGGCCACCTAAGCCTTTGGGAGAGCCCAGTACTTATAAACTGCACATTATTTTTTAACCATGTAGCTTATGGTTAAAAATATTCATAGTATAGTTGCTCTTGTGATGGCCTATGTTTTACAACAAGCATAATTGAGAATGTTTTTGCTTAATAATTTCAAGTGTAACAGATCTGTGTATCTTGTATGAGATTAGTATTAACTTACCACGAGCACAGGTACACGTGTAGTTATGACCATCTACAGTCTCAGAGCAGCCGAGGGCGCCATTCTGACAGACTCCGAGGCTGCACAGATCAAGGTCATCCATGCAATGAATCCCAGCATAACCTGTCATGCAAAGGAAAAGGGATTGATTTCATTTTATAAGAAATATTCCATTTTCTAAGTCAATAAAGATAGCAAATAACATATCAAATGAAAGACACAAAACAATAACAAAAAATAATGGATGCCAATGCTTGTCCAAAACAAATCTTTTTTTCTCACCATACTCTGACAGAGTAATTATTTTAGGTTATTATGAAAATCAAGAGCACTATAGTAATTGAAAGTAAATTCAATATAATACTGTACAAATATCTAAGCCAAATGATATGTACAACAATACTGTTGTGTGGAAGACCATCATGATATAGAGTACAGAAGCCATGACGTCATAAAGATCTGTTTTTAGAATTTTCAAATTTGAACTTAATTTTCATAAAGAACATGAAAAATAATGTCTAAATACCGAAAATCAATTGAATATGTTAAGTATTGGCTGAGATATGCCCATCCAAATCAATTTTACTTCAATGGGCAATCAGTGTTATAGTGCACTGGTTCACAAAGTTATGAACCAGTGCACTATAACACTGATTGCCTATTGGACAAAAAAATTATTTGGATGGGCATATCTCAGCCAATACTTAACATATTCAATTGATTTTCAGTATTTAGACATTATTTTTTATGCTCTTTCTGAAAATGAAGTTCAAATTTGAAAATTCTAAAAATAAGTGTTTATGACGTCATAGATGACATCACACTTCACCACTCTATTAGCAGAGCTACATTTTAGATATCAGCAGAGAGGGAACAAAATAAAAATGTAAACCTTATCACAATTAATTTTAAAATAATATTTCAAAAACTGTAGCATACCTATACCACAGTCGCATGTATATCCATTGACACCATCCTCACAGACTCCTCCATTCTGGCATGGGGAAGACAAACACTCATTGATATTGAGGGAACAGTCTGGCGAGGTAAATCCAGCAGCACATGTGCACTCATACCCATTGATCCCATCAATGCAAGAACCACCATTAACGCATGGAGCACTTATGCATTCATCTATGTTTATCTCACAGTACTGTCCCTCAAATCCTGGTGCACAAAGACACCTGTAAGAAGTGGAGCCGTCCACACAGGCCGAGTTGTTAGAGCAGTTGTGATTGGTGCAGTAATCTATGTCTGATTCACACCGATGGCCCGTGTAGCCAATCAGGCACTGGCATGTATAACCGTTCGGCTCTTCCTGGCAAGATGCATTGTTGGTGCAGTTGTGTGTGTCACAGTATGGGAGGTATGTCTCGCAGTCTTGCCCCGTGTAGCGTTCAGGGCACTGGCAAGTGTAGGTAGTGTTGTTGAAAACCTGGCACGTTCCATTATGTTGGCAGGGGAAGTATGAACAGTTGTTCAGTGGAATCTCACAATTAACTCCTGAAAAAAAATAAAAAATAAAATGATGGAAAAGGCATCGACAAAGATACTGTTTACTAGAAAAATGATTGATTTGTAGAGTCATCATTGAAAAGCCTAAGTTGTCTTTTTTCATATTATAACTAGCTCCATCAATACATTCGTCACTTTCCATCAATGCATTATATAAAGTAATGCAGTACGGTATTTTTATCATTGAGATTAAGATGATTTTCCTGATGACAATTAACATAATTTGTTAATCATGCATTTAATAAATAAATTCTCTAATCAATGGAAGATTAAAGTCACAATGACCATTTAACAACTGAAAGAAATTACTTACCACCAAAGAGACTGCCATCGCATAGACATCCGTATTCACCAACCAGGTCATGGCATACTCCATTGTTCAGACAGGGTAGGGACTGGCATTCATCTATCTCCACCTGACACAGCGACCCTTCAAACCCTGGAGCACATTCGCATATGAACGCATTGACTTGGTTCACACACTGTGCACCATTTTGGCATGGATCGGATGAGCATTCATCGACGTCTGTTTCGCAACGCGGACCAGAATACCCCCCTATGCAGTCACAACTGTTTAAAAGAAATAAATTAATGACAAAAATCAGAGTGAGTTATGAAATCCAAGGAGCACATACGCATATGAATGCATTGACTTGGTCAATACACTGTGTACCATTCTGGCATGGATCAGATGAGCATTCGTTGAAGTCCGTTTCGCAGCGCAGACCAGAATACTCCTCAACAAGTACTGTTCAATAGAATTTGTTTTTAAATCATTGCTTTATTGACATCAAATCAGATACAAACCATGACAAACACATAGACCTCGGTTACTTGTTGTTTGTAAGCAACAAAGTATTTTTGTTTATTAATCATTTATTGTGATGTTAGAATAAAAGGTTTAGTTCATGTGAATAAACAAAAATGAATATGACAGTTATCATGTTTTATGTTCGCTTGGTCTACTACCTGATGCCTTTAACTTCAATTTCCCCAACTCCAAACACAATCCCTAACCTAAAACCTAACCCTAATCCACACCCCTAACCCTAATCATAATCCATGATTATAATCATAAGCCCCCGAATGTCCAATTGTCTAGTAGACCAAATGGTAGTAGACCAAATGGCTGTAGACCAATCGGCAAGTTCCTGTTCACATGGCCCTTACCTGATGTTTCTGTTTAAGACAATTTATGTCTTAATATTCTTTTCAAAGACAAAGAGAAATTTTCAAGGATTGGTAAATACCTGAACATGTTGATTCCATCTTGACAGGTTGCAGCATTGAGACAGGGCTGTGGCTCACACTCATTGATGTCAGTGGAGCAGTTGGCTCCGGTGAAGCCAGGCCGACAGGTGCATGTGTACCCACCAAGAAAGTTGCTGCAGGTGGCACCATTCTTGCAGGGCTATAGAGAGTAAAATATCAGGAGAGATAAGGAAGAGTCAACAGGAAAAGGCTAGGTCAAATCCTTAATGCCAGGCAATCTTCAATATCAACAAAAACATTAAACATTAATTAACATTTGCAGAACTTAGGCATAGTAATGATAGCCAGACTAACAGGAACATGAGAACCCTCCAAGGAAACCGCTGCTGAAGGTGGCTCCATTCTTGCAAGGCTATTAAGTAGAATATCATGAGAGATTAGGAAGAGTGAAAGAGAAATGGGTGTGAATTGCTTCAATCTCTGCATACATTTGGTAAAATACAAATCAATGTAATATTAACCCATCTGAGCTTTCATGATTTAATATAAATTCTCTCCAAAATGAAAAGAGATCTAAATCAGACAAACTTACTTGTAGGAGACAGTAGTTTATCTCCTCCTCGCAGTTAGTTGCTGTGTAGTGCTCAGCACATTGGCATCTGTATGCTCCAATCTCATCAAGGCATGTACCATTGTTGAGGCAAGGAAAGGAAGCACATTCAAGAATTTCACTCTCACAAAATACTCCTAATGAGGTAAAAAGAAGAAAGAAATCTATAATAATATTGAAAAGCACTCACATTAGGCAATTTATTGAAACTATCTTGAAATTGAAATTATTCTTTATTTCATTCATCATAAAAACATATCAAATACAAAACAAAGATTACAATTTACATTGATACAGAAATTACAACATAATTAGAATACAACAAAAAATAATTATGAGAATGTGGAGGCAGCGAAGAAAGCCATTGGCTTTATGAATGCTACCAATAACCACCGGGTTGAATTAATTATTATAATTAACAGCCATTTTTGAGAATGAATGCAACATTCGACTAAAAAATTGTAAAAGAGTGCCTACATGTAGTAATAACGAAAACAATATAAAAGTACTGAACAATAGACTTCAAATTATGAAATTATACTTAGAAATTCCTGATAATGAATGTGTCATTTCTAATGTTAGGGCCACCCTGACAGTGCCACTGGGGTAGAATTATGGCACATAATCCCTCAAACTATCTATCATGAGCAAAGACATCCTAAAGACCCTGCAGTGACCTGTGCTCTTGTTCCATCATGCACACAGTGGAAAGGTTAACATAAAATAAACAAAATAGGATTCAAAGACAATTACAACAACAAAAAATCACATTTCTAAGATGTGTGACATCATATCCCAGAGAACACTGCCATTTGAATAACCGAGCATGTTCCAATAATTCACACAGAGTCAAAAATAAAATAGAGTGATTCAAAACATATTTTAAAAAGTCACAACTCTGCTTTTTACCTTCATATCCCAGAGAACATTGACATCTGAAAGACCCAGCAGTGACCTGGGAGCAGGCTCCATTATTGCACACATTGTCGTTACACACTCCCACCACCGCACTGCAGGTAGGACCTGAAAGAGAAAAATAAGAATCATGTGACTTCAAAAGATATCAAATTCTTTGTATTTAAGTAAATAAGTAGCACGTGTCATGCTAAACAATGCTAGAGTTGTAATGGCTGGGGAGTAGTATTACAAAGATTATTGCAGATAAGATGAAGTTAACCTTGGTTGTATAGATATATTTCTCTACAAATTCAACCAAGCTAGAAAATGTGCCCCTGTTGAAACAGCCTTGTACATGTACCAGTATTTTCTATGAGTGAATTGCAGCCATTTGCTGACTTATGAAGGAATGAACAACTCTGCTCCATCGAAAAGCTTTCAAGTACCTTTGATTGCCAAATTCTGCTAGTGTTTTTCCATTTATGAGGGGAGAATAACTATTTATCTAGAGAATGAATGTAATTATGAATAAATAATAACATCTATAACTGAGCACAGAACTGATATGAATGGAATTTACCTGTAAACCCATCCGCACATTCACACGTGAAGTCTGTTCCATTCAGGCCCTGCACAACATCAGAGCAGACGCCCCCGTTGTCGCAGCCCCCATCACCATGGCAACCATCCATCTCCTGGCAGTACCGTCCGACGAAGCCCGCCTCGCACTGACAGTAATAGCTGCTAGTCCTGAAAGGCTCTGTGAGGCAGGTCCCGCGTGCAGAGCAGAGGTCACCTGATACATTGCTGAAGGCACAGTCATGTGACTTGACCATGACGGTGACCCTCAACCCCAGGTAACACGTGAGGAAGTCGTCCCCTGTCGTGTGCTGGATGAAATAGCTGGTGCGTCCTTCTTGCAGGAAGACTGGGTCCACTTCGATGGGCGCCGTACTGGCAGAAGGCACTAACCACTGAGTCTGGGGCACATCAGTTCTACAGGATACAAAGTCCTCGTACGATGCGTTGACCGGTAGAGCTTGCATGGAAGATATCGTTGGAGGTCGGATCACCAGTCTGTCATTCGGCTGCATCTCAATTGGGCACAGCTGGTGGATGCTCGCACCACTAGGGCTGGGGTCAGCAAAACCAAAGCACTCCTCGAAGGAGTCGCATACCCTGTCCGGTGACCACTGGATGGAAACCGTTTGTGACCCCTGGTGCCAACTGACCGTGTTGTTCCTGTGACACTGCATACACTGCACCTCTGACATCAACAGGCATAGTGAGGTAACAAGTATCCAAACGAGGACATCCAATTTTGGGTGTTTCAAACATGATGATGATAGTTTAGTGTTTGATGCTGCCATGGTTATCGCCACACTTTGACTGCATTATGGCACTTGACAAATTTCAGGACGTTGAAATCTGAAGAGAAAAAAGGTAAGAGCTGGGATTACGAAGATATAGCATGTCACTTTTAGAAAGATGCAACCTGTATAAAACCCTATTCAAAGTACGAGGCTCATAAAGCAATATTATATTTGTCAAAAGTATGTTCAAAGGTTTGACAGTTTTCCCCTCCCTTAAAGGCATATATGCGTGGGTTATAAAGGGTAGTCAACAAATTCCAACTCGACTCCACCGTAATCTCTCGAGGTAAACTCACGATATGTGTTGGATCGATAGAAGAGAGGTTCTTCGAAATATCTGAACAAAGGCCTTCTTATGAAATTGCATGCAGCAAACAAAGTCGGTTGCGGTTAAGCGTGTTACGTGATATTTTCGCTCGTAAACATCTCTGATGGATCTCCATTCGACTAGTACAAACATTCCGAACGGACTATTTTTTATGCATTTTTTACTCGGGTATTCGGAAGTGGGACAGTTTGCGATCGCTACTTATATCTGAGCCAATGGGGATTACGTACCATGCATAATTTAAGTGCGCAAGATGGATCCACGTGTCTAATAACCCACGCATATATGCCTTTAATAAAAGTACAGAATCATATTTAAGAAATTCTAATTTTTTTGTTCAGTTTCTGTGTGAAGAGTAGAAAATGAATTCTTACCTTTATACCGCTTACCATTTTTAAGGGTTTACAAGGAAGTCAATTTGGAAAAATGTGCACATTTTATAAGAAATTTTAGAGTATGGTAATGGTTGTACAGATATCAGAGAAAGATAAATAACTGATCAGTCGGCCTACCATGACCAGGGAGTTAGAACGAAGGTTGGAAAAATGTCATGTCCAGCTGATCGCGAAAAACAGTGAAAAAGTTGCCAAAATACTGTCAAAGAGAGCAGCCACATAGTGGAGCATTAGAAATTGTGAGTTGTGTGCATTGTCAATGGGAGTAGAGGTGTGCTGGTTTCAATAAACACCGCGATCTCGTGCAGCAAAAAAAAAAAACGCGCGAGTTCAAAGATATTAGATGATATCTCAAAATATGAAATATAAATCGCAAATCTGATAACTGCATCAAAATCTGCACTATTTTCTTGATGTGGGAGTAAAGTTTTATGAAATTCTGATGATTTTTAATTTAAAGTCTAAACAGAAAACTGTCGGAAATTATTACGGTGCCGATGTGTACCATATACATGAAACTGAAAGACTCAAACTCAGAGTCACTGTCAGAGGCCCTATATTTACTGGAACACTGGCTATTCTTAACCGTAACCCGATGTGATTTGGCTATTCTTACGTGACTCCGACTTTCTGGACATATCAGATCACACCAATACATTTTATTAACCACACATCACGAGTTTTAGGATACCATCATTTCAATCACACAGTCACAGCAGGTGCTACCAGTACAGTGCCGGCTATACGCATCGGTAACGCGAGCACTGCCCATCCCGACGGTTCCCCGGTAATTGATACGGAGCTCAGCTTGGCTTTCCGCAAAGCCAAAGCGCGTGTACTACCTGCAATCTCACGTCTTAGTTAACTTAAAAGACCAATATTAAATCAAATCAACTAATCCCATTCTTTATTTCAATATCATAGTCAATAAGACAGTTAATGACAGATGGTGACTAGGATAATAATTATTCAGGAGAATAAACAGTCCAAAAACTTACGATCGGAAACGAAAGTTGTATGTTGTTAAGCCGTTGGCACAGACGCCATCGCAATAATTATAAGTGCAAGCGAATTGAGTTCAAAGGTCGCGCGAACTTTCGGTTCAGTGACCCGCCCAAAAAAATGTAAACAAACCGGTAATCGCAAGCTTATTTTGATAAATTGTCAAATGAATTGAAATTTGATTGGTTTTTGTTATCATACAGTCATGTCTAATAGCTAAACAAAATAAATTTCACATCAAATATATTGTGTTAAAAGTTTTAGGGTGTGGAATTCGTATTATAGGTATTTCACCTATCATCTTTATTGAATTCAAAAGAATAACAAAAATGTTAAAACACTGACCACTGCATGCTTATGGGAATCGATCACGGGGGAATGATTGACATGGAGGTGGCCTGTGTTATTATCCCCCATATATTTGGGTTTCAGAAATATAAGATAACATTAAAATGAAGGAATATTGCCCCTCCCATATTATGTTGATGCAAACGGTCTCCTTTAAACCACACCTTGAGACTGCTAAACTGCCCAAATCCAAAAGATTCCGGGGGCTGCGCCCCTGGCCCCTATCATGGCCATCTAACCCAGTCCCCTGTACACATAATTATATTCAGGATTTCTCGCTTTCCATGAGGCTATAATTAACTTAATATCTGATGGCTAACTTTTGTTATTTGTTTACATAATAATAAACATCTTAAGTTTTGCATTTATCAAAAATCCTAAATAAAGCAAATCTACGGACTAACAAGCACAAAAGGGCCTGGGTGGGGGGGGGGGGGGGGGGCACGGAGTAGGCTATACCTTGATCATTTCTTGATCATTTTCTTTAAAGGAATATAAATTTTACCAAAAAGTAGGTTTCCATTTAAACAATCCTCATCATTTCATAAACGAGAATTGATTCCTGATGACCAACTTAACATATAAGTAATGTAAATGTTAAATACGTAAAAATGATAGGTAGTCATGATTGCTTCATGGTTGAGTCAGTTCAAATAAAAGGCAAAATGATCTATATATATACATCGGAATTTGAAAATTAACTGTAACATCATTAATGCAGTTTGTTTAGAATTTGGATATTTCAAATGTTATTGTTTCACAATCACATTTAACCTCTTGTGCCATACAAAAAATCAAAATAGATGGAAATTGTTTCACAAAATATTATCGATGCATTTTTAATAGCTATCCATTTACATGGTGACGGCCGGGGACTATTAGTGGGCAACTATTTTCAAACCATCTAAATAAAAAAGGGTTTCTTGCGAAAGTGCAAACAATGCCCGTTGACTTTCGGTGTCATTCGGTCAAAAACTATGTTGTGTCCCCTACCCCCCCCCCCCCCCCCCCCCCCCTCCCCCATCCCCGTCTTAAAACCCTACGCACGCTGCTGGGTGCATCTGCTTCACTCCCTACGAGCGCCGAAGATGGTTGAAATGGCCGTATCAACGGCAGAGGAATGGCACGTTGATTTGACAGAAGTAAGCATGAATCCAAAGGATATTATGAAATGGTGCATTGCCAATAAATTGACGATCAACGTAAACATAACTAAGTACATTCTATTTCAAAATAAACGAAGACATTTTGCTATTTTGGGTCAGTTGTTAATTAATGAAAATATTCTAGAATCTGTGGATTCAGCATCATTTCTTGGCATTCTTGTTGACAAAAAATTAAGTTGGAAGAAACATGTAAATAATGGGCTTGGTACGAACAGTCACGTCACGTTCACGTTGACGTCACGTGAACGGTTCTGTACTTGTGAAACAGGTCACCCAAATCTACGAAGTGTAGGGTAAAGTGACCCAACAATTTGTCGTTTTCCATGCCGATAAAATTCGAAGTGTCGCGTTAAAGGGAAAGTTGAGTTTTGGTAGAGAGGGCGCTAGACTACTTAATTGGTTAGTGAGGTAATGAAAAACTGAGTGTAAAATTTGAAAGAACATAATATTTAAACAATAAAATCATCTTTGTTTGATCAAAATCGGTTCAGAAACGGCTGAAATATCCATAAATATAACAATTTGTAATAAACCCGGGGCCCGGGTTTATTAGAGAATTTTGAACCAGCCGTTAAAAATTCAAAAAAATGCTTCCTCTTTTCAAAAAAGTTACAAAATAGGTATTTAAATAGTTGTTGGTTATTTCTCTATCTAATCACTATTTCAACAAAGCATCACATGCACAATATTTTATTCAAAATGGTTGAAACCGATGAGTGTTTAGAGAGCGCCCTCTTACGTTTTAACGGCTCTTTTTGAATGATAACATGATCTTTACTACGTCATTTGTAATTTTGTGTTCCTTTCTAGTTATAACTATTAGTTTGTAATGTAATGATGCAGGTTTTGGTTACTAAAATTCAGTTTCACTAAAACTGTACTCTCCTTACCAGAACTCAACTATCCCTTTAACCAAATCGTGACGTGAGCGTTTAATCAAGATTTTTAAAATTGCAAACGCTTGTTACTAAGACTAGACATACACGCACAAAGAGATTTAAAAATGTCGACGAAAATGCCGATACCCCCTTATCAAATCCTTTCAATCATTATGTTTATAATATGTACGTGCATAATTCAGAGTAATCTGAGACGATAATATGCAGTTCTGTCATTTAGGTAATGTACAACCATACCACTTGCATTATTTGTCTTGTTATTGGAGTATTTCTAAAGACGTGTCGTGCGTGGATTTTGGCAAATGTTGATTTCCAGCTGAATTGCTACACGCAGCGGACAATTCAGTTCGCATACGCCTGGAGTTCCCGTGCTCGACGTCTGCGCGTACCGGTATGTGCATGCCTGTGAAAGTGAGTGAGTGAGTGAGTGAGTGAGTGAGTGAGTGACTGCAGGGATCAATGAGTTTAAAAGTAATGTAAAAGGCAAAATAAGTACTTGGAGAGACGAGAGTAAGTATATGACAACTGCTTGGTTTAATCGTCGTAAACTCAACTGAGGTCCCAGCATGGTGCAACATGCAAGGTACATGACCAAAACCCATAACCAAATTAACTGCATTAAATAACCAATCAGAAACAACTTAAGTAACACATGACTAAAGATGAAAGAACCAATTAGAACCAAGGATGAGAAGAGCATGAGGTGCAAACAATAGAACATGAAGAAGGATGATGAACAAGACCTGGCTGGCAACATATGATTGGGTGAGGAATGAATATGCAGATGAGGTGACTACTGGTGAAGAACTGATTATTCGGACTACGAATAATCAGTCAAGAATGTACATGTATGGAATCACAAGGAGAAGAGTGAAAGAAACCAGTGAATAGAGAATGGCATACATAATAGAGGCATACTGAATAGAGGCAAACTGAATAGAGGCAAATGGGAGAAAGGCATGAAAAAGGGTGTAATGGGTGAAACATGAAAAGGGGTGGGGACGGATGAAGAGACAAATAATATGAGGCAAAGTACATATATGTGTCTTACATAAGATTTCCCCCTATGAAAAATTGTCCTCAATTTTAAGGACAAAAATATAACTACAAAATTCAAAGTTCCAAAATATTATTTACCTCGTACACACAAACATAAACAGAGTAATACAAAACATTGCATCTAAACTCCACCTTGCGTGTACGTAACCCCCCCCCCCCCCCCCCCCCAAAAAAAAAAACTTCTATTTTCGACAGAAGGGTTAGGGTTCTGTTTTTTTTTTTTTTTTACTGTCATAATAAAAGTACATTACTTATCACTCGACTCGACTTGACTCGACTAGAACTAATTACAAAAAAAAAACATCTCTTTCTAAATTTCACAAGCGGTCATCTCCTATGCAATATTTTTAAACATCTTACAATATTCCAACAAAGAACATACTTTCTTCCCAATGAACTTAACTACATCTCCTATTAATACTAAAGGAGAGGTTTCCCTACCAAACCATCCAAAAGTGAAACATTTTCCTTTCCTCTTTTATATCGTATGCAAAATAATAAAATTCAACAATAACTTTCTCCATGTTCAAAACAACACTCGACCAAAATTTCTTTCTTTTTCCTAACAACATCTAAGGCAATTGGGAAGTAAGTATGCCTCACGTAACATGTATGTAGCTCATTTCTCTTCCAAGCTACCAATATGTTTTTTACTATAGTTTACTTTTAACCTTAATCTCCGCCGTACTAGCCCTAATTCAAATGCACAATACCTATCCACACATAATGTGGCTAAGCCCTAAATACTAAATTGTATGTTTTCCCTTCTATCTACCCGACAAAACTCTTCCCATAACCATGAATATCAGCAAATGTCCATTTGTCCATAATCATAAATATCAGCAAATGTCCTAATCAGACTGATATCTCACGGGCCTTTTGATCACCCTTCCTAATCTTGTCTGGGTCGGAGGTTGTCCCACGAGTCGGCCTTGAGGTTGATCATCAGGTTGTTTTCAGTTCTACTTCAGCTGATATTGGCCATACCCACTTGGCTAGTCATCGAATCATCACTACCAGTGACACTCCAATACGCCAGCGGGCATACAGGACTTCACCTGCATCTAAGGTAGAGATACAACGCCAGGTTGACGACCTACTTGAACGGGAGATCCGATTGAGGAGTCTCACAGCCCATGGTCAAGTCCGATCGTCCTTGTCAAGAAGAAGGACAACACACTACGCTTCTGCATAGACTACAGAAAACTTAATGCTGTGACCAAGAGGGATTCTCATCCCATCCCTAGGCAGGATGACACACTGGACGCACTAGCTTCATCAGCCTTCTTCAGTGTAATGGACCTATCCAGTGGATATTGGCAAGTTCCGCTCCACCCGGATGACAAAGAGAAGACTGCCTTTACAACTGGCACGAGCCTGTACCATTTCAATGTGATGCCCTTCGGGTTAGTGAATGCACCCATGACGTTTCAAAGGCTGATGGAGGTTGCACTGAATGGTCTTCACTGGTCGAAATGCCTGGTTTATCTCGACGACTGCATCGTCATCGGGAAGACTTTTGATGAGCACAGGCATAATCTTGCGGAAGTTCTCGAACGATTTCGGCAGGCTGGCTTGAAACTGAAACCCAGCAAGTGCCAGTTCTTTGGAAAGGAAGTCACGTACCTAGGCCACAAGATTACCACGGAAGGACTTCAACCAGACCCGGACAACGTCAGCAAAGTTACCAACTGGACCACTCCAACCACGCCCACCGCAGTTCGCTCGTTCCTTGGATTGGCTTCGTATTACAGACGTTTCATTCCAGCGTTCTCTAAGGTTGCAGCACCTCTTAACCAACTCACTCAAAAGAATACACCCTTCATTTGGTCGGAAAGCTGCGAGATGGCATTTCAGCACCTCAAAGCTGCCCTGGTGAGCCCCCCACTGCTTGCTTACCCAGACTTTGATGAAGAATTTCAACTTGCCACTGACGCATCGAATGATGCCATCGGAGCTGTCCTTTCTCAGTGTAAAGATGGTAAAGAAAGGGTTGTTGCCTACTACAGCCTCACACTCAACAAGACACAGAGGAACTGGGTCAACCTTCGACCGGGAACTGTGGGCCATCGTTGCAGCAGTTCGTCATTTCAGGCACTACCTCAGAGGAAATCACTTCACTGTTATTACGGACCACAAGCCACTCCTGAGCTACGGAAAAGTCTGTCTATCCAAGACGACACTACAGGCCGCAGAGCACGATGGATGATAGAATTGCACTCCTATTCGTTCGCCATCATACATCGACAGGGTAATCGCATCTAAATGCTGATGCGCTGTCCCGGCATCCGCATGCTTCAGGCAACACCCCGTCGCAGCCTACTTCACGCCGTCGTCATGTGTGTACGCTGAACAACAATGGGAGGCAGGTCAAGGTCTACTGGAACACAAACCTCAGGCCAGGCAGCTGCGGGAGAACACACCACAATCCTTCTTCAGCATCAAATCTCCTCCAGAATGAACTCTAGTCAAAGTCTTGCGCTCAATCAATCACTCGACAAGGACATCCAGCTAGTCAAGGATGCTGTCAATGAACGACGTACATTTTCCCAGCGGGAGGTACGCAAACATCCGCCGAGACTTCGAAGGATGTTATGGCAACTGAATCGCTTCGCCGTGATAGATGACGTTCTGTATCGGACCAAGAAGGAAGACAGGCGAACCAATCTGCAGTACCAGCCGTCATACCAGAGGATATGATCTCAGAGGGAATACTACAACTGGTGCACGGCCATCCTACGTCTGGTCACTTTAGTGCACAGAGGACGATTTCTAGGGCGGAAGACAGTGTCTACTGGCCTTTCATGCACAGGGACATCACCGACCATTGCGAAACATTGCAGATCATGTGAGGCATTCAGGAAAACCCATGCCCAGCCACCAGGCACCTCTAAAGAACATATCAACTTCGTATCCTCTTCAGAGGTGTTTGCGGATATTGCGGAACTTCACACTAACACCCAGTGGACATCGTTACATTCTGTCCTGGTCGACCACTTCTCCAAACATATCAATCTGTACAGTATGCCATGAAGGATCAGACAGCAGCTACCGTCGCCAAGCACATATTGAGGACTTTGTCAGAGAGGCATGGTGTCCCAGATACTCTACATACCGATCAGGGACTGGCAGTTTGAGTCGAACATTGGTCAACCAGTCCTGCGCAGAGTTGGGGATTAAGAAGACTCGCCTCATCACCCTACCCATCCCCATGGGAGCAGGGATTTGTCGTCATGTTTCGCATAGAGCTTCCTGAAACTTTCACAGGCGAGGGATGGCAAGGATTTTGGCCAGTGGGTTAAGCGTTCGAGGTTGCAAGCACTGACAGACCCCAGCCTTGCGACAAGCTTCATACCCTCCTTCCATCTCGTCTTTCGGGTGCGGCCTTCATGGTATGGAGAGTCTTCCAGCCAGCCAGCAGAAGGACTTCCGGCGAAGTAAACGAAAGCTAACCTCTGTTTTTGGTAGAACTGACTACTTGGCGGCGTTCCAGTCATGTACCAATGCCAGGACCTAGGGGACCGAGTGAGCCCGTCGAAGTCTTGCCTCCGCGATAACGTCCCTAGTGGAGGAAGCTTCCCTTCATATGGTGCGACTGCTAAGAAGGGGAAAAGTTCAGGACGGTTCGTCGCAGGTTTGGACAGCAACTTACAGCTGAAAATCCACGAGATGGGTGCGACGACGTTCGAGGAGGCAGTTGAGGTGGCTGTTAGAGTGGAGCGCGCTCAGCTGCTTAGTCGTGTTTCGGTGAAGAAGGAGGATAACACCATTGCTGTGGTGCAGACCTGCCGAGGATCCCCTTCGCCAGGTTTTGCAGCGGCTCGACAAGAATGGAGAGTGACCTTCGGAATCTACGAGTTCAAGCCACCGCCCAAACCACGTGCTCGTAGGCCCAGATGTCTGTAGGGGAACAGGCCTTCTTCAGCTCGTTACCGCCCTCCAAGCCCAGATGCCTGGAGAGACAGAGGGACAGCCTTCTTCAGCTCGTTACCGCCCTCCAAGCCCCAGATGCCTGGAGAGGACAGAGGTCAGCCTTCTTCGGCTCGTTACCGCCCTTCAAGCCGAGATGCCTGGAGAGACAGAGGACAGCCTTCTTCAGCTCGTTACCGTCCTTCAAGCCCAGATGCCTGGAGGGACAGGGGACGGTCCTCGACTCGCAACCGCCCTTCTAGCCAGGAGATGCCCAACCCCAAAAACCATCAGGGTAAATAGCCGCCCCTATGTTCCGTTAATCGTGGAGGACAGTTACACACGTTGGCGTACCTAGATACGGGGGCACACATTTCGCTGATCCATACAGATCTTTGGTCCAATCTTGCACCGTCGCAGAGGGCACCACTGCAAAGGATAATTCCGTCGGCCACATCTGTTACGGGGGAGAGTGTGGACACTATTGGTCGTGCCAAGGTGACTCTGTACATCGGCAACAGGCGTTTCCAGCATGACGTATTCGGTTGCCAGGAACATTAGCCACCAACTAATACTTGGCTGGGATTTCTTTTGCCAACATCAGGCTACAATAACTCCTCACCGCTGGGCCACAGATGTAAAAGGCAAAATAAGTACTTGGAGAGACGAGAGTAAGTATATGACAACTGCTTGGTTTAATCGTCGTAAACTCAACTGAGGTCCCAGCATGGTGCAACATGCAAGGTACATGACCAAAACCCATAACCAAATTAACTGGCATTAAATAAACCATCAGAAACAACTTAAGTAACACATGATAAAGATGAAAGAACCAATTAGAACCAAGGATGAGAAGAGCATGAGATGGCAAACAATAGAACATGAAGAAGGATGATGAACAAGACCTGGCTGGCAACAATATGATTGGGTGAGGGAATGATATGCAGATGATGTGACTACTGGTGAAGAAACTGATTATTCGGACTACGAATAATCAGTCAAGAATGTACATGTATGGAATCACAAGGAGAAGAGTGAAAGAAACCAGTGAATAGAGAATGGCATACATAATAGAGGCATACTGGAATAGAGGCAAACTGAATAGAGGCAAATGGAGAAAGGCATGAAAAAGGGGTGTAATGGGTGAAACATTGAAAAGGGGTGGGGACGGATGAAGGAGGGACAAATAATATGAGGCAAAGTACATATATGTGTCTTACAGTAATAAAACAATGATTTGATTAATAGTGTTTATTTATGGTTATTGAATCGAGTCAATCTATAAATCAGTTTTTTAATCTAATACACAATCAATTAATCAGTCAATCATTATAATGAAACAATCACACCAACCAATTCAATAATAAATAATTCAATTAATGTATTTGACATTCGAACTAGCTACTTGTAGGCAGTGGCGTACCCAGGATTTTTCAAGGGGTGGGTGTAGGGGGGGGGGGGGGGGGGGGACGTGACCAGGACCGGTCACAAATTTCGAGGCCGAGACCAAGACATTTCTTGAATTATGTAAGGGGGGTGGGGATGGGGGGGAGGGGGTGTCCACCCCCCTGCCCCCAGGCCTGTGTACGCCTATAATTGGTATTTACAGTATAGGTCAATGACAATGACAATGACAATGAACTTTATTCTCAATAACGGCCCCTCACGGGGGCATGGGAGATATACAACAAGTGATATACATATATCAATAATAAACATGATCAAAAACAAACCAACATCTTTGGCAACAACGTTTAACTAGCACACACTAAGAAAACTTAGCCATAATAATAGCTCACAAAACCTTGATAAATTGATTAAAGGTAGGACGGGTCGTTCCACGATAAAATTACCGAGAATTAGGTCTCTTCTCAAACGTACAATTTACATTAATTTTTTTACGCAAGGCGCCAATATACGTGAGCTGTTCATGGAATTGCATATAGTATACTTACAAACTGTTTGGGTCACTGTAACCCAACACTTCGTAGATTTGGTGACCTGTTCACAAAAGGTACAGAAACCTTCAAGTGGCGTGAAACTGAACGTGACCGTGACTGTTCGTACCAAGCTAAATTATTGTGTGCAATACATGTCAGTAACAAAAAAAATGAATTTTTATATAGGACAAAAAGACATTTTCTTCAAGAAATGTTTATGCTTTATAAGTAGCATTTATTCATACCCCATATAACTTATGGCTTAGAAGTTAGGGGTGCTGCAAACAAAACTAATACTAAATCCTGTTTTTATTCTTCAGAAGCGAATCGCTCGAGTCTAGCATGATTTCACGACATCCCTTCAGGTCCAATATTGTTTAAATCACAACTTCTATAGGCGTCCCGATCTTTAAGCAATACCGTTCGTTATATATGATTGGTATATTTCATGCATGATTTGTATAAAATAATAATTTACCTTCATAAATTAATTGATTACTTTCATTTCTTGCTCATCCGTATGAAACACGGAATATGGTAGAAATTTAATGTAAGGGCCATGAAATATTAAATGGTTGGATATGCGTAACCCGGCCCGACCTAAAAATACCGCGACCCTAAAGGTTTTTTCTTGATATGCGATACGTGTTATGTGTGTTATATGTGTGTTTTTTGTGTTATTATATTTGTTGCGAAATCCTGAAAAAAAAAAAAAAAAAAAGAAGAAAAAAAAAACCCTACCTACCCTAATGTTTGAGTTGCCCGTTACTCAATCCAACAATTGTTTTTGTTTTTGCCTAAGCGTTATACAAATTACAAACAAACGTTGGCAAACAATCAATTTTGTAAACAACATACCGATGGATTTAAGAGAAAATATTAACGGAAACAGCTTTATGCCCATCACCTATAAACATTACCTGTGCAGTAAGTACAACGATTATGGAACAACAGCAATTAATTGACAAATAATTCAGATTAGGTTGTGATTATAGACAGATAGATACTTTTTTAATGTGTGTACATAGATGTAAATAAGTTGAATTCAGCGGGAACGTATTTCTTGTGTTTGTGTTAATGGGGCTTAACCTCGACTTGCATTGTTGCTATTTTGTTAGCCCTTTTGTCAATTCTTCCATTGTATTATTAATTTCAAGATGTATTATGTAACTGTAATATGAATTTGTATATACAAGAGGTGTCTCAAAAAGGTTGCATCACTTACGATCGTTAAATTCTTCGGACACCCATCGACCCAAATGGTTCATTATTTTTTATTTCATTGGAATAGATACATTCTTTTTCCAACAAAATGATTGCCCATATGAAACATTAATTTTGGGTAAGGCGTTTGGATCCTAGGAGGCCATTATCTGAGTCAATGTCGTTTCCTAAATTTGCTACTTTTTCGACTCCAGCGATCCTCGGAATACTGAGGCATTTTTCGTCCAAATGCCTCCCATATTAATTAGTTGTACAGACGAATCGCACGACTGCACTCCTCTTTGATAAGGAAGACAATGCGAGCCATACTTTCGGGGTACTCGATTACGCAACATTGTCTTCCTTATCAAAGGGGGAGTGCAGTCATGCGATTGTCTGTACAACTAATTCTATGGGGAGGCCTTTGGACGAGAAGAAATGCCTCAGTATCTCAGGAGGATCGCTGGAGACGAAAAAGTAGCAAATCTAGGAAAGACATTGCCTCAGAAAATGGCCCATAGGATCCAAACGCCTTACCCCCAACAAAATCAAAAAGGAATGTTTCTATCCAATGAAATATAAAAAATAATGACATTTTTGTTCGATGGTTTCGAAAGATTTTAACGATCGTAAGTGTTAGCAACCTTTTTGAGGACACTCAGTATAGTTTTATTGTAAAGTGTAAATTATTGAACTGATTATTATTGACAATAACAAATTTAATTATTTCATTTCATACACACACACCCACACACCGCAACCACACACACACACACACACACACACACACACACACACCCACAACACACACACACACGCACACGCACCACGTACACACAAGCACTCATACAAAAAAAAACGTTTAAATCATATTGTAACCCCTCACAAAAAAGTTCCGCAATTCAAGTTTGAGCGTTCATATATCGCTCATATTACTTTATTACCGTTGTACATTGATATGACATTTGCTATGAATATTTTATTATGAATGTTGCATGACACCCGAATATGGGAACAAAGTCAAAAGTGAAATGTTGCAAAATGCATTTATATTGTCAACAGTGTACCCTCCTTTTGTTGGAGAATAAAGTGTTCCGAATCATGTTAAGTCGGTCATACGGTGAATGTAAATGGGCGTATAACGTTTCCCTTGAAGGATGAAAATGTGTCTTTTTTATTTTGGGGGGGATTTTGTGGTGGTGCAATAACGTATTGTGTATGTTGTTAGGATAGATGTAATTGTGTTTTATATGACTGATTCCGAATTATCATTATGTTTGACTTTTACACAGTTTATTGCAAAGTTTGTCAGTTTTCCAAGTTTATCACAAAATCCACCACAATTACGCACAAAC
>JBAMJV010007731.1:27500-130288 GCA_037951105.1 Echinarachnius parma | reverse complement strand
CTCAGCTACGCTTCGGGTAATAATCATTTTGAGCCCACCTCGGTAATAGATTTGACTATCACAAGAAGCCCATTCGTTAGTTGTATATTATCAATTAATATGGCATATCGATTGATTGTACGATATCTTAGATCTTACAGGGACCTGGGGGGGGGGGGGGGGGTGTTTCACAAAGATCCTAAGTTGAACTTAACTCTAAGATGGACTTAACAATTATGGAAAGCCATTGGTTTCTTTGATTTTTTGTTGTAAAAGTCCTTTTAAAAAGCATAAAATGTTGATTCAAACCATTAATATTTTCTATTAGCAAGGATATTTTATGTTCTTAATGTAAAAGTTATGAAAAGTCTAAAATTCTTGCATTTTTGCTTTTGAATTTATTTTATTCCAAGGCTAAAATTGGCTTACCATACATCTTAAGTCCAACTTAGAGTTAAGTTCAACTTAGGATCTTTGTGAAACACCCCCCCCCCCCCCCCGCCCCGAACAGGTTCTTTGTAATACATGCAGAGACTTGCGCCCCTGCGGATGTGCGGGCTACCATCAACTTGAGCGATGGGGGAACTTTAGGCAATGATTAATGATTATCGACTGGTTGCATGGATGAATTAAACAGCAGTGTGAGATGGATCCTAAGGGGGTAGGGGGTAGGGTAGGGGGAGGGTGTAGGGGAGGCTAGGAGGGAGGGGAAGGGGGGTATTTCAGTGACATAATCAAAGTCAACTGATGCAAAAAAAGGGTCTAAGGATTCCAAAGTGAGAAAGAGCCTGAACCCAAAATGAATAATTGTGTAATGATATACTTTTTATTTTGTTATTTGCTTTTATTTGAGAGGAAGCCTTAACTTTAAACAGTGTGAAATTAATTTCTTTGTTTAAATCCACATTGGGGGGGGGGGGGGGGCAGGGAGGGAAATGAGCATTATGTAAGGGAGACATGCCACTCCATGCCCCCCTCCCCCCTCCCCCCTCCCCCACCCCCTCGCCAAGCTTAGCCACTGGGAGCTATTGGCTGTAAATCATTTTTAACAAATTGTCTAAATATTCATTCGGTGGCAAAATTAAATCCAACGAATTCATCAATTCAGCTCATTTGTCCCGAAGGGATGTTTAGCATTGGAGCTAATGGGAAATCTTTCCTTTCTCTTAATATCAAGTGTCAAAATAAGAATTGAAAAGATTTTAATTCACCCTTTTAACATTAGCACACGTTGAATAGTACTTAAGGTATTAGGTATTATGGAATGAATTGTCCTCAAAAGTACTTAATACTCTTTCTGAGCATTTATATTATGAATAAAGGGGCTCCTTTTGGGGGCATTTTGAGAGGGCTGAATTGCCCAAAGTTCTCTGTATTATTTGTTCACTGTGTGGCATTGCAAAAAGACATTATAATACCGCTTCTGGGGAGGGTTTGAATTTAAAACATTGATGCGAAAGAGAGGCACCCTTTCTCTCCTTACATGTAAATGAGACACCCCCAAGCGTCTTTGTGGCTATATATGCGCTGGATCTTAGGCTTTCGGTGAATTGGTGATTAGGGGTTTTACTGATACTCATCTACATTTCAAATCCTTGCGCACATACAGACCAACTTGAACTCGCCAAGTTTTTTGTGTCGCAATACAGTATGTATTTTGAAGATTTTTCACAAGGTTTGTTTTCCATGCATACTAACTGGTGCATATGGTTGAAGTGAATTGATCATTAGGGAGAAATAGAGAGAATACGTGTACGTGTATTATTTATGATTAGAAGAACGACTGATTTGTTATAGCAGCACTGGTTGTGTAATTTCTCAAGGTTTGTTTGATCAATGCTAAAATTGCATACAAAAGATACATTTGAAATTCATAATAATGCCTTTTAAAATATATTACACACATCACAACACATTTTTTTTTTCGTATTTGAAGTATCACATATTTTCTTGAATTTTCTTTCAATTTCAGCAGCTTCAACCACAAATGACTCAAATTGAGGGACTACGTTTTGCATCAAATCTCTTCTTTTGGTTGTTAAATCTTGCTTTGAGATCTACGTTTTTTAAATTTTCTCTTCTTGAACTACTTCAAAAGACACAATTCAAGAGCTCATCTTGATAATCCAGATTAGGAAATGTAGCTCGTATCTTGCAAAATAATTTTTAAAATACATGAGAAAATAAATGTTGTGACGGGAAATAAAGCATCAATAAATAACATATCGATGCTTGAATTAATGCTTGAATTACAAGTGCTTATCTTGATAATCTGAATTAGAAATATAATCAAATACAGGTACAAAACAAAAATATATAGAAATAGTAAGAGGAGGAGATAGAAGATAAAAAGATAATCGCAGTGAAAGAGAGGGAGAGGGAGAGGGAGAAAGACAAGTATAGACAGATATATTTCTACATGTAGATTTGATATTAAAGTTAGCTAGAGGAAGTAGAGAGAGAGAGAGAGATAGATAGATGTATCAAATACAAGAGAAAAAGATGGATAAAGAGAGTGAAATACAGAGAGCATGATTGAATGGCCATTGAAATGTACAGATATGTAATACATGCAGTTCTCAGGTGAATATAAGAAAGATAGCAGGAGAGAGTAAGGGAGAAAGAAATTAGCTAAGAAGAGTATGACAGAAAGAGAGTTATAAAGTAAATGTATTAAAATAAAGATAAATAGATGGATATAAGAGAGTGGTATACAGAGAGGATGATTGAATGGCAATTGAGACGCACAGATATTTATACACAGTTATCAGGTGAACGGCTGGCTCGCATCTCAATCTCTCGGCATCGGCATAGATTATAATGCCGAGTGGGACGAGAGTGCCCCCGTTGCTTAGCAACCCGCACATCACATGTAAACCCACGGCAACTTCTCTCCACACAGAGACTAACTACAGAGACAACGCTTGAATTATAAGCATAAACCATTGATCTGTATTCGTTAAATTCAGGATAGACTGTTACCTATTCAACTCTATATATGTTTGGAGTTGGGAGTCGACATTGCCGGGCAGCCATCTTACCACACCCCTGACAATGTTCTACTGTTGGATTGTTTGTAAATATTTACATTTATGTTATTTTTTATTCGCAAATAGGAGTAGAGCACTTGTGCAAACACATCATGCGGTCAGACCTCCAATACTGCGGGTGTGCTAGCATGACAGATCGACAGTATCACTTGATCGTCAGCCTACAGTATAATCTATCCAGAGTTTTACTGCACAAGATCAGTGGCACGGACCGTGAAGAGCCTTTCATCTTCTCCTGTTACAGACACTCAGTGCTTGGAGAGAAATCGAGAGAATTTGGAGAGGCTTTGAAGATGAAAAATGCTAAGAAGATGCTCGGCGCCTAATTTCCCCAAACGAGGAGATGTGGTCATATGTTTTGCCGCTTTATAACCGTTATGTAAGATCTCTTGTAAATTTTGCTTCAGGTTTTATACATTCATGAATTATGTATACATTTTACAAAAAGAAGGAGTTTTGAAGATAAAAAATCATAAGAAGATACTTGGTACCTCAATAAACATTAAATGTGACATCTCTTGCATCTAAATGTTTTCTAGTATCTCTAAAATGGCAGACTTGTTTTTGTCATACTATTTTTCTAAGATGCAGACATTCAACACTGCATATTTACATGAAAAATGTAAAGAAAAAACTAAATTCTATTTCACAAAATAATAATACAGAACACTCTTGAAATAACTTGATCTATGTAGAATATGCCTTTCACATACAAGTACAATATATCTATGCAGGGTCCCAAATTAGCACTGGACTGCTAGTCCTTGGCCAAGAAAAATAAAAAATTTGTTCCACTGAAATCTGATTATTGTTGAATATCACTTGCCAGATAGGGCAACTAAAATTTACAGACTAATTTCCCAAATGAGGTATGCTTACATTTTCGCTACCTCTCATTTAAAAAACAATTGGAAATTAATATAGTTTTAACAAGTCCTTTCACTTGTAGATCTATGACAAAAGCCAGACATCTAAACAATTTTGCAAAATTAATGAACATTTTGAAAAATACATCGTTTAATTCTGCCTTTTTTTTGTTACATGCACTGGACAGAACAGTTCATCTTTTCCTTTTTTAGTACATCATCTGAATGTTTTTATTACAAAATTACCAGAAAATGTTCAATTGGACAAACAAATACGGTTGTTTTAATTTTTTTTTATATCAAACTTCTTTTTAAACATAAAAAATAAGCATCAAGTATGGCCTACATTTATTTGATCAAGGTACACTACTGGAGTTGGCAATTTCATGTCTGTATCAATACAGCTTCAAAAGTTAGCTTTAATATTACACTATTGCATGCCATAATGATATATGTAAACACAAATTATGTATTATGCTGGTATAGGCATTCAAATAGGCATCTTTATCAGTCACACATATTATACACACAGGTCTAATGATGCTGTGACACCCAATGTAAACAAGAATGCCCTTGGACGAACCGAACGTTCTCGTTCTCGCTTTTTCATTTGCCCCCTACCTCTCTGCAATACATATCTCTCATCCATGCATCGCTATTAAATCGCACGTATCAGATGCAGTTCTTAGTCTTGACAGTGAATAAAGTGTGTACAGTCGGTCAAGTATGAAGGGGCGATTCATGTTTAACTTCAAATTAACATGTGGACTTCCTGGTACGAAATTCAGCTCGTTAGAGTCTATAGTAAAGCTCTCACTTATATTCCAAGATACAAACAATATTGTCCTTAATAGTAAATATATAATCCATTGCGGATATAGTATCGGAAATAATATCGCTAATGATATTCGTTTGTCTCGCAATGTCAATCTAGGAATCTAGGAATCTAAACGATCATGATCGTTTAGATTCCTAGTTTGACATTGCGAGACAAACGAATATCATTAGCGATATTATTTCCGATAATATTGTCCTTACATCACTTTTTATATTTACTGACAGTGTATTTTGATGAATTTATTTTAATGAATTTTGACACATTAAGTAAACAGTGCACCCACTCACCCTTCTTTATTGCCTAAAAAAGACCTTAACCTTAAGAATTAAACATGTTGAATTCATTTGCAAGGTGTACTAGTACTGTAGTCCATGGATATCAATTTGGACATGAATTGTATTTCACAGTTGAGTAAAGCCTGTAATAACCCCTTGGCCTTAAAAAGGAATTTGGTCCCAGAATTTGATAAATCCCTCTTAACCATGCAACCCCCCCCCCCCCCCCCCCCCCTCCTCCTCTCCATCTCCATTCTTGCCCATGAGGCATCAATGACTTCTGGTTAATTTGGGGAGCAAACTGGGAGGGGAGGAGGGGGGAGGGGAGGAGGAGGGGGGATGGGAGGAGGGGGAGGGGAGGAGGGGAGGGAGGGGAGGAGGGGGAGGGCGGGGGTTCTTGACAGTGTACTGTAAGCCACAGATCATCTCTTTGATATCCCTCAACTGTATGAAGGAAATCCCTCTAACTATGCAACCCATCTCACGCTCCCCTCTCCCCTCCCTCTCCATTTTTGTTATTCTCTTTATATTCACAAGGCATCATTGACTTCTCTTATTTTGGAAGCAACTTAACTGGGGCTGAAGTTCTTGAAAGTTGAGCCAAGTTGTGCCTTTCATACCCCTTGACTGTATGAAGAAATTTGTCCACAGAAATGTATAAATCCCTCTAACCATGCAACCCATCCTCCCTCCCCCCACCCCTTCTTTCTTCATCTTGATTCTCACCCATGAGGCAACACTGACTTTTCTTATTTTGGGAGCAAACTGAGGCTGAAGTTCTTTTGACTGATTACAAGCCAAGTCATGCCTTATATTATAACCTCCAACTGTATGAAGGAATTCATCTATAGAGTTTGATAAATCCCTCTAAACTATGCAACCCATACCTCCTCCCCTCTCTATCCATTTTGATTCTCTTATTTTGGGAGCAACTTTAAAGGGACTTAGTAACATTGTCCAAATCCTCAAAATAAAATTTTAATTCTAGTGGTTCCCTTATACCTTGTTGTATTCGTATTAACAATAAAATCATGGGACAGGTTTCGGTTTTTCAAATTTCCCTTTCGTTACAAAGATATGTATGATTGAAGTATTCAGATAAGAAAAACTCCGGGCGAGTTTTTCTTCCGTGTACAAAGTGAGTGCAGTGAGTTACTGAATATCACTTTGCATTTTCTCTCATTACTTGGCCATACAATGTCCATTTGACTTGAAATTTTCACACAATACCCTGTGGACATATGAGATAACAACAATATACATTGCGCCAACCATTCATCACTTTTTGCACATGTCAACAAAGTTACTAGATCCCTTTAAACTGGAACTGAAGTTCTTGAAAGTGTACAAGCCAAGCCTGTAATAACTGTAATCAAGTAACCCAGGGCTGTGGAAAGGAATTTGTCTGTATAATTTGATAAAACCCTTTAAACCCTCCAATCCCCCCCCCCCCCCCCCCCCCCCCCCTCTCCATCTTGATTCTCGCCCACAAGGCATCATCGACTTCTCTTATTTTGGGGGCAACTTTAAAGGGTACAATCACCCCAAAATAATATTCTTATAAATGAAAGGTAACACCTTTAGTAGTCCATTCCATCAACAAGTTCACAAAAATATGTTTCCAGAAAAAAATATGTAATAGGAAAACGCATCACCATTCTAAAGCATGCATTCATGAGTCTGAATTACGAAGACTAATTTGTCCAGAGCGAACGAATCGTCCGGGAATATATTGTCTCCAAACGTACGCGTGAATAGCATTCGCGCACTCGCAAATGTTTGGCCCATACGGAACCAGGAAATAATAGTGGTTCCGTAAGTGGTGGTAATTAATTGCTTTGTTTATGAATTACACAACCCTTTGCAAAGTGTTGGGTATCTATTTAATATCACAAAACGGTACCAAAACATAAAACTATGTGTTTTCCTTTGCCTGTTGGTCCCCTTTAACTGTCGAGAGCTGAAGTTTTTGACCCTAGTGTACAAACCAACTCTAGCCAAGTCGTGCCTGTAATAACTGTAATAAAGTAACCCAAGGCTGTGGAAAGGAATTCGTCCACGAAATTTGATGAAATCCCTCTTAAGTCTGAGCAACCAGGCGACCCCTCCTCCCTTTCTCATCTCGATCCTTCCTCCTCTTCTCAGTTCTTGCCCCGAGGCATCGCCGACTTCTCGCATCATTAGGGGGGAGCAAACGTGAGCCCGAAGTTCAATTGGCGAAATGACTCCGTGCGGCTGATATTTATTGGCTTGATTCGGTCTCATGATAGAGAGAGACGAGTCGGGGGATTACTATACTTAATGGCTCAAATCCCCGTGAAATATTTTTATATTTTGTCTTTAATAATCCTTGATCTATTTAATATCTGTCTCGTTTGATTTTATGTCTGCATTCAAATTCATATTACTTACACATTCATGACATTTTATAACTTATGAATGTTTGGTGGAATTACATGTAACCCGTTTTGAAAAAGGGCATGTAGAGTTTTTTATTTAGGCTAATAAATATTTTGGTATCACACATAGAATAACAGAACCTAACTTGTACTGTGGTTCACTTTGTTGAATAGAATTTGTGCATGGAATCCTAAACATTCTTATAAATGAATGGATAATTTATCTAAAATGTATCAACATCATAATAAATGTATGGTTCATCTTCTTTTATCAGATTCCTGAAGTACTATTCACTGCACATATGAGTATACAAAACATTAATTCATTCAATTTTCTTTATACTGTGCCAGCCAATTTTAGATTGTGCATTTGCACACACACACACACATAAATATATTGTACACTTTATACAAATCAGAATAGCACAGAATAGGGGAAAGAGTGAAAGCAACACAGCACTACATTTACATTTTTCATACAAAATGTCAAAAGACAAATTTTTCAGGACTGATAATATATCATATTTGAAATCTAAGAAAGTTCTATTCTCCTCTTACTGACATTAGTGACATAGTGTATTTCAATTTCAGTAGCACTATTATTGGAATCTGAAACAATATATTCTTGGTTGCCATGACTACCATTTGCTGCATCAAGATGCTAATCAGACCAGCCAATCTATTCCGTATCACCCGTGACAAACGTTATTTCCATCACTGCAAGGTAGCTATCGGCGACCCTATGCACTCTGCAGTTACATACATTTAGATCGAAGTACTGGTTTTAGACCCTAGCTACAATCTGTATGCAATACTTGGCAATCTTGCAAGCCCTTGCACAGCTGCGAATGTAATTTGCCTCCAACGAGCTGATAAACGGTGTATAAATCAGTGCGGATCATCGCAAGGATACGTTGGCTACTTGCAAAAAGATGCATTTATAAAAGAAATATGAAAACAAAATTATAACCAAAATGTATATGGGCAGGTCCAAGCTAATGTCCCCCTTGATGGTGAAAATTCATCTTCATTTTAGCTTTACAAATTTGGTATCATTTCAAAGCTAAAAGTCTGAAGTTTAGATTTTTAGTACAGAAATTTGCATAATATGCATATTTAACGAGTAGTCAGCATCTAATTTGCATATTTCAAATATTAGCGTGACGTACGGGACATTGTATTTCTATTTTTAATTTTTATTTTATCAATCAAGCTTTACTTTCATATATGGGGACTAGTAAAACTAATCACTAGCAATAGTTGACCAAATTTTTAAGTGTCAAAATTAATTAATTATGCTAATAAGGGCGTGTCCAAACTGCAATGTCCCGTACGTCACAAAAATGAACACCTTTTTTTATATTTCAGTATGAAACACGTAATTTTTTTCTTTCATATTTTGTGAAGTTCTAATTTATCATAATCTTGACTGGCTAGCTAAGTTTTATGAAAACAGCATTTTTCGTTTTGATTTTATTAGCTAATTAAGACATGTGACGTACGGGACAAAAGTGTGACGTACGGGACATTTTCAGTGCTAAAGCAATGGCAAGCCAGATGAAAATTATTTGTTTTGTGTTTTACCACTGATTATCATTATAATTCTTGCTTAGATACTCTTAAACATTTCAGAATAAATAGGTCTTACCTTTAGGAGTTACCTCTAAAAGTAATTACATAATTACCACATCATACTTCGCGTTATAGCTACATATTGATGAAAATGTGTCTGGAGGGGGAAATTTGAAATACCTCATAATTACCTTTAAATAATTATCTAAAATACTAGACAGTCAATTTGAGTAGGGAAACTGCATGTCAATGAAGGAAATATAGTATTATATAGTATTACATTGGTTCAGTACACTGAGACCTTCCAAACAGGTTCAAAAACTGCAAGAAAGTACTAAAAAGGCACAAAATATTTTTAGTTTTTCTTCTAAATAGTCCCATGTGTAGGATTTCATGTAAGTTGCCAAATTTATGATGATTCTGTTTAATTTTCTCATATTCAAATCTTTTTTGTCAATATTGAAAGTAATTTACATCAGATAGATGTATCCCACATCTTTTGAAGCCAAATAAAATATTAATTCTTAATTAGTAATTAGCATAATTAATGCAAATTATCGGATTTCAGAGCTTCAATTTGTTAAAGTCTTATTATAATGTATTGCGGAAGCTGTTTTTGAGTTTTAAATCATCACAATAGTGAATAAATACAATAAGAACAAATATATTGCAAAATGGACCCAAAGATTTAAAAATAAAAGCAGGAAAATGACAAATAAAACATGAGGGAAAAATGTCCCGTACGTCACATGTCCCGTACGTCACGCGCATACCTATTTTCTTTCATTAATTATCATGGGATAAAAGGTCATAATTTTTTTTTTTTTTTTGCAGTGCGTATATTAATGGTTACTAAATGCATATATCAGGAATAAGTTGTTATCTGCCATGTAGATTCAGAGAGTTTTCACAATACACATTTTTTTTAAAGTCATAATTTCTCTGGTCCCGTACGTCACGCTGCATATTTATTAGCATAATTAAATTTTAACGAGCATTTTGAATTTTTTGTTTTGCATTTTAGGAAGGGACTACAAGTAGCTTTCCAAAGCACCAAAAAGATTCCAGATCATAGCTCCTTCCTTTGAATAATATTCAATTGAAAGCTGTGAATGTCCCGTACGTCACAAGTCAAATAGCTTGGACCTGCCCATATTTGTTCTGACATGGCTATATAATATTTCACTATTTGGCAATATTTTTCAAAATACTACTCAGCTGATAAATGGTGTATATATATATATGTCAGTGCCGCGCATTGCATTGCTTGCAAGAAAATAAATGTTTTCAAAGATCTGTACAATCTGTAAAAAGAGGAATTTTGTATGAAAAATGCATTACCAAAATGTATTTATTTTGTATGTTACTAATTATAGAACCTGGCTAGATGCAGTGTATGCAATACTTGGCAGTATCTTGCACAGCTGTGAATGCCATTTACTTCCAAACTACTAACGACCGGATAAACGGTGTATAAATCAGTGTTGCCCACTGCATTGCAAGAAAATGTGTGTATTAATTACAGACTAGGCTAAGTTTGCACAAGTTTGTAAAAAGAGGCATTTATAAAAGAAATACAAAATCTTAACCAAAATATTTTGATCTTGCATGATACTACAGGACACTGCTAGGGTTGTTGTGTGTGCAAGATTACTTGACAACACAGCTGGGAATGTAATTTGCTTTAAATGCTTCCAAACTACTAATTAATGACCGGATAAATGGTGTATAAATCAATGCTGCGTATTGCATTGCATGCAAGAAAATATGTGTTTTCAAAGATCTGTGCAGTAGGCTAATTAGCTTGCACTTGTAAAAAGAAAAATTAAATAATTATAACCAGACCCGTTTTAATTTTGCACGGTAATACAGGACACCGACAGAATTTAATTTTCTTCAAATACTTCCAAACTACTAACGACCGGATAATTGGTGTATAAATCAAAGCGGCACGTTTTATAAAGAAAGTTCATGAATGCAAATCTGTACCTGTTACTTGCAAAAAAAGGCAAGAAATTAAATACATTTTGTTTAATGTTTTAAAAGGCATTGATACCAGTAATTTTGAGGCAATATTGAAAAAATATATACTTTCCACTAGATAGCAATCTAATTGATTCATATCCAACAGCTATGTCCACTGCATTTGGAATGCTAACTCACAAAAACTAGGAAATATTTACTTTTCTAAATTACATTTTTTTTTATTTACTTAGTATTACAGTAGTTCATTCATCTTTAACTAAATGAAAACACTGTATGCATGAGGTCAAGCAACTTTCTGACCTTAAATGGGATTTGTAATTCGATATACACCATAGGCTATATTATTTTGGTTGTAGAAAAAATACAAGAAATTTGATCTCATTTTTCATGATTGAATTCATAAGGCGTGACCTGTGAACTGTTGGTGTACATGACAACTTTTTTCTGATTGTAAAGTGAATTTAATCTAGTTATCCCTAGATAAACAAGTAATAGTACTGTACACTGTATGTAATTAGTTTTTATAGAAGTGCTCATGCATTATAATTCAATTGAATTAAAAAGCCTTAACAAAATTTATGACTGTCAGTTTTAAAAGCACCCCATCCTTTATTTGTTCAAATCATGTTTTCAAAACACTATAGTGTTGATTTTTGCTGAAACTCATTTAAAAAGAGAACTGAGAAAACAAAACAATGATTTGAAATATACACACATGTGTTTAGGAGCTCCCGTATTATACATTGGACATTTGAATACAGTTTTCACGCAAATATAAGTCTTTGCACGAGTGTGCAGTGTGCTGTAGTCTAGAGGAAAGCATAGAATGGATGAATCTTCATCTCCAACTAGCGACTTTGACGAATGCTCCAACAGATGAAATCCGATATTGCACCATCTTAAATTGGCTCTCGCAATGTCAATGCATTCATCATTTTCAAGACTGCTTTTTCTGCTTGTCTGTTGTAGTAGTGCTGCCAAATCTGATACTAAAGTACACATGACTCGAAACCAAACCAAGCTATTTGTGATACCCATCATAACTCACTTGTGTACATGTAAATAGTGAATTTCTTTCTCTTCCCATTTCTGATATTTAAAAAGCAACTTTGAGGTGTTTTTATGTGTCCTAATTTCACAGTTTACGGTAAAGTTTGTTAACTACAGATATATTCAATCTCATAAAACAATTTACATTATGTTATGATTGTTTTGGGAAGTTATATTGTATGGGGTCATAATACTTGTGTTGCAAATGAGCAAATGTGATTAACTTAGATGTATGTGAAACTCTATTTTGCATAACTTTATTATTTCAAGATCAACTTGATATCTTGAAATTTCTCAGAGGCAATAGAGCTGGCTATTATGAGTTAAATCTGGGATAATCTACATGCAATCAATTTGAGGTATTCTCGTGAAATTGTAGTGTGTTTCTCTTGGATGGGTTGTGTGAATGTTGATTGTGTGTGTTAGTGTTTTGTATTTCTTCCATCATTTATACCATCATGTTCCAATTTAATGATGAATTATTACTAAATAAAAATATAATTGACTATATTATGGAAATTCAATTAACCAAATTAACAAAATTGTAAATAAAAATTATTATTACATTCATTGTTAATGCCTACCTTTTCTGATCTTCGTCTTCATGCCCCCGGGATGCAGCGCTGAGATGGCCTTCTCCTCCTTGTTGACCTTGCCGACCTGCGGAGGAGGCGGGATCACCTTACCCCCGTGGGTCACATGACCATGCGACCCACTGACCGGCAGCACATCCCTCATCATGGACTGCCGCTTGATCTTGCGCTTGATCCGGACGTTGACCTTCGGTTTGGGGTCGCGGTCGTCGCCGCCGCGGTCTCGACTGACCTTGATCTCCTGACCGTGGTGCTTGAACCCCGGTGGGCGGACGTAGGTGGGGCCGCTCGACGTGCTGCTGCACGGGGAGGGGGGTATTTCCTCGTGATCCGACCCCTCCCCCTCGCTGGAGCTGCTCCCGCTAAGGGAGCATGTTGGCCCTCGCTTGCCGTTGACATTGCTGGGCAGCATGGCCGCCGCCGCCGACGTGAGTGGTTTCTCCATCAAGACCGCGATTCAGTCCTTGATGGAGAGGTTTCTGTTTCTGATAGAGCGATCAGTCCTCGATTAGCCTCACTGGCTGCACAAGAAGTCGCAACCCCAAAAGATATACAGTCTGCCAAAGTGCTTAGTTCATTCGTAATAGCCCCACTTTAGAAAACAAGCACAGCGCTGCTTTTCTCGTAGCTGACAACAAACAAACTTATTGTTGTTGTCGGGAGGCTCCGTGGCTAGTAGAGCTTCGTGCAAAGACATTTACCTACATCGTTGCAAGAACATTGATCATACATCATGTATGTTGGTAACATGTTCACATACTAAAGGTTGAATACATCCTCAGTACACCGACTATGATTAAATCCAGTATTATAAAACAAGTTGGTTGTAAAAATAAACCAGCAGCTACATTTCTTAATTCTTTGATTTGACGTCAGTAACTGTAGATGTACATGTTTTCCTTACAGAATTTCAGTGTTTTGTTTTTTTAAACCTGACGTCTCTCCTGGCACAGTTGCATATTATTTCAAAGTTTGGTGTAGATTTCAAATTAAATCTCTTCTGGTCGGTTCCTGGTGCATTTCCTTGGCTGAGGTAGATTATACACGCTAATACAGGTCAAGGGCTGACTTCTTGTTATATACCTCTAGGGCTTCACAGCAAGATGAAGAAAATCCTGCAAGAAAAAGAGAGAGAGAGAGAAATATGTCTCAACATGTTCTGATAAAAATGACTTTGCCTTAAAATAAATAATGATGCAACCATATATATAGGGACCTGTTCAAGGCTTGAAATCAATTACAAAATATGCAACCAAATGAGACAAGAAGAAAAGTCATCCACATATTAATAGAGAGAGAGAGAGAGAGTACATGTAATGTCACAACAAGTCTCACTTTTATATACTTGAAGCTACTATCACATTCAGGTATGTTCAGACATGAATTAATCTTATATTTATAAATATGCAAACTACTACATAGTTAAATAAGATGCAGAAGAAAATTCATCCACACAAGTTCCGTTCAAGGAAAAAGTGTTGAAAAGTATTTTTTTTAATTGTTTTAATCATTGAATCTGCAATCACAATTAAGAATCATCTTGCATTCATGAACAACCTACAGTATACATTGTACACACCAAGTGCCAATAATAGTGTAGTATAAAATTCAAAAGCCAACATATTATGAAACTCTATTTTGCATAATAATTTCAAGATCAACTTGATCTCTTGAAATATCTCGGAGGCAATAGAGCTGGCTATTATGAGTTTAATCTGGGATAATCTCAGTTTACAAGTTAATAATGCAATCAAATTGAGTTTTTTTTCATGAAATTGTATACGTGTATAATTCTAAATCAAAATGTATGCAAACTCATTTTTTCTTATCAAATCCATCACCAATCTGTTCTATCACACCACAATCATCTACTCTATTTTTCTTACAGCTGGGAGTTTGGAAAATGTTTCTATCAACCTTTTTCTGACAAAAACAGTGGCATTCCTATTGAATGATTGTATGGATGGCAATTCTCTCTCCCTGTGGGGTTCATTACCACTCCCCCCCCCCCCCCCCCCCGAGCCACCAACATTTAGAAATTATTATATATATAATACCAATGTTATCATTGACAGAGTGTCCCTATGAGGATCCTATAGGAGGGATCATAGCACCATCCCCCCCCCCCCCCCCCCCCTCCTAGGGAAAAAGTGAAATATATGAAATAAATATGATGAAGTTATACATTTTTATTTTTAACATGTATACTGCTGCTCCCCATGGGATTCCTGTGCCAGGATCCTAACCACACACTCTCGAGGGGCCAACAACATTTAGAAATATAATATTTCAAGCATATTTTATTTTTGTCTGAATGGCCTTCCCCTTAGTGAAATTCTTGCCTCCTGTGATTTAAACCTCGTTGTGTCTAGCCACTGTGCACAAATAACAGAATTCATTTTCAAAAATATATCATTTACAAAAAAAATCATCCAGGCTGTAGGAAAAAACAAACTTCATCAACACTCAAAGTATAAATGTATGTGTGTACATTATGTCTTTGAAGCCCTTTGTATATATTTGAATCCTTTAAAGGGATAGTTGAGTTTCGGTAGAGAGGGCGCTAGACTACTTATTTTTTTGTGAGGTAATGAAAAACTGAGTGTAAAATTTGAAAGAGCATAATATTTAGATAATAAAATCATCTTTGTTTGATTAAAATCGGTTCAGAGACGGCTGAAATATCCATAAATATAACAATTTGTAATAAACCTGGGGCCCCAGGTTTATTAGAGCATAAAAATGCTTCCTCTTTTCAAACAGTAACAAAATAGGTTTTTAAATGGTTGTTGGTTATTTCTATATCTAATCACTATTTCAACAAAGCATCACATGCACAATATTTTATTCAAAATGGTTGAAACCGATGAGTGCTTAGAGAGCGCCCTCTTACGTTTTAACGGCTCTTTTTGAATGATAACATGATCTTTACTACGTCATTTGTAATTGTGTGTTCCTTTCTAGTTATAACTATTAGTTTGTAATGTAATGATGCAGGTTTTGGTTACTAAAATTCAGTTTCACCAAAACTGTACTCTCCTTACCAGAACTCAACTATCCCTTTAATATTAAATTACTTTATATTTTTATTTTTTCTAATAAACTGTATACCATTTGAATTCAATAATGTCAGTAAATTAAATTGGTTTCTAAGAAAGACTAGAAGAAAAGACTACCATTTCAACAGCATAATATGTAGGTTTGATCGGGATTATATCTGAGAGTTAAATTATTATGATTAGTTACTAAATCAATAATCTCTACATTGACTCCATTTATATCAGATCAAGTACCATAATTACAACTTGCTATAAGAAAATTAACAAGTTTTTAAAGCCAGCCACATTGTTTGTATATAACAGAAAGACTGGAAAAAACGACTACTAGATATCAATAATACTTTGTATACATGTGGTTTGATCAAGGGCCATTTATAACTGGAGGCTAAATTATAATCCCAGAAAGTCAATAATCCCCAAACTATTGACACCCACACAATTCCAAACCAAAGACCCCTCTCAAACCATAATTACTCTTTCTTTGTTACCAACAGAGTTTATGATAAAGATCTAAAGCCAATCATAAGACCATGGGGTTCTTTTCACAAATTGTAATATTATATGGATTTACGTGACAAGTGGGGGATTGTTGCCCCAGATTTGACATTTTCTTATTTTTCAGGTCTGGTAAAAAAATTGTGGTATTGATTTAAAATTACTGCATTGTTCTCCTCGCATTGAACCTTTTCACTTTCCTATACTATATTTTTGTTGATAATTCTACCAACATACAGTATCTACATACACACATTTTGCTACTAGTACTAGTACTAGTACTTAGTTTTGTAATATTCTTGCAAACTAATATTGTATTCATTCAGCATGTTATTTTGTATGTTAATTACTAAAAAAATACATTATTATCCTTTCTATGTAAGCACAACAAATGCACTAAAATTTATGTTTGGCATATATATAAACATTAATTACAGTATGCAGTAAATAGAACCCATCAGTCAGTAATATTTCAATTCAACCATTCAACCACCTATTCAAATCATATTTTGGTATAATGTAACATGCATTCACTATACACGGTAAACCCAAGCCCAATTTTTAGTATGACCAGTCCTGAGTAAGTTAAGACTACTTAGAACAAAACAAAATTAAAACAACATTTCTATGCACTAGTTAGTAAACTATGGTAGTCAGTTAGGACACACAGTAGCAAGATGATTAACAGCTCTTCAAGGTATTCACATACATGTAGAAACAGGCCTACAATATAGAAATTATGATCTAAATTATGACTGACACCCACTTTACTGATTGTGCAGAATACAATATCTGGTACACAATGGGGTGTGTGCGTATTATTAGATTGAGTACGAAGGTCGTATACTGGACTGTCATGAATGGAGCGAACAAATATGCGGTATTTAGTCTGGTGAATAATACAATTTCCGCCTCCAAAGCTTTGGTTGCTGCTAGGCAACTGTAATCAATGTATGGTAGCTCTAATGGGACTTTATAGCATTGCACTTTTGATGAATTTGTTACGCTTTGTTTTTTTTCCCAAAAAAAAACATGAATTGCCAAATTATTGTGCAGTACTTTGAAGTATATACTGTTTGACATAATTCCCCTAAATAACTCTACACATAGGGAATGACAGAACAATACAATTTAAATATGGTACACAATATTGTTTAATTTTTTAATGGGACAGGTTTCGGTTTTTCAAATTTCCTAAAGATATTTACGATTGAAGTGTTCAGATGTTAAATTATCCACTGGACCACAAAAACCATAGGCCTACATACAATACAAAGTGAGTGCAATGAGTTACTGCATATCACTTTGCATTTTTGCTTATTACTCGGCCGTACAACGTCCATTTAACTTGAAATGTTCACACAACACCCAGTGGACATAATAGATAACAACATTGTATCAACCACTCATCACTTTTTGCACATGTCAACAAAGTTACAAAAATCCCTTTAATTTCTCTTCCAGGTAAATAAAGTTTTGCTCCTCCATCTCCCTCACTTCCTCTTCATCCTCCCTCAGCCCCCCCCCCCCCCCCCCCCTCACCCCCAATCCCTGCAAGTCAAGGGGTTAACTGTATTTGCTGCATCCTTCCCTTTTATGTTTCCTTTTCTTCTGCTTGTTCTCCTAGATCTATACAAAATATATATAAGTTAACATTCAAACTGATCACTACTCCGTAATAGACTTAGTGGCATATAAATTTTTATAATTATATGCAGTATTTCAAAATACAAAATTTTCTTCATATATCACCTTTAAATAGTTTTATTTCACTCTCTAAACATAACTTTGAAAAATATAACATATATACATCAAGGATTTAATATCAGGAGAGATAATAAAAACTTATTTTGCAAATCAGTGGCAGCTAGTATAATATAGCTGGTCCCATTTTATTTATATCTCTGTCACACAAGTTCTTCAACTGAACTCATTGTCAAATTCACTACAAATTTATTACAATCAGACATACACGACACTGCACAGCGAAGCCTACAGCCCTACAGCCTACAGCTCTCCTCTCTAAAAACAAAGGCCAGTCTTGTTCTACTTCTACACATCATTCCACAGCCATGACTCGTCGTCGTGCAATCATGTTGACTTCTCTCAGCTCTCAAGTCCAGAGCCAAGATGAAATTGGACACCCCACCGCGATCCCTACCAGCCGACATAACATCGAATCCATCAGCATCCAAACAGCCGAAGGTACAGGGCGGTAAATCTTCCACCGCATCGCTCAAACCCCCACTCTCTCAGCTCAGCTCTGCAACAAGTCTCGTAGATCTGCGACGCGTATTGGTACGCGTTGGGAACCGCGCCAAATTGTATCGATAATTGCATTTGAAGACCTACATTCACACGCTGCATACAACTTTGTCTCAAACTAAATTACAAGAAAAAGCTAATAAAACCGTTCATAATTACCTGTTCTACCGTTCCATATCCATATCATCACTTTTAATTTCCCAGTTGGCGAGTTTTTCGAAATTTAGTACGGATTTAGTTCGCTTCTCGGTTCGCGCACTTCCACGGATAGTACACGGTACCATACGATACGGCCGGTTGCTTGTAAACATTGTGCTGTAACTAGGGATTCTCAGGCGGTCACATGCCACTTGCTGCGCTAATTGATTGGTTCGCGATTACGTCAAGTGCCCAGTACGGGGAGATTTTTATGCACGTGTATATCATAATTAGATTCACCTGTATATCATTATATGGTTGCATTGTAAATTTGTAATCATATATATATATGGTTGTAATATATTTCAGTCAGGGAGGTGTGTTTACGGTAGGTGGAGCGCACCCATCAATACATCGATGGTGGAGCTAGCTATATACGCACGTATACAATCATACGTATAGTAATACATTAGTTCTACATTTGGAATTTCCAATATTGTATTGTATTCAAGTTTCGATTTCATGCAGTAAAGCTTATATAAAACATAATTATATCCTATACGGGTATACGCAATAACGCAAATCATCATTTTTAGACATGAAAGGATGAACACAAATAAGGCATTTTCCTACTAAATTATCTGATCAAAGTTTGTAATATTGGAAATCCATAAAGCACAGAGTGAGGGAGATGTGGGGATGGTGAAACGAAGTTCGATAAAACGAATGAATTATACCACAAATTCTTCAGAAATAACCAACTCTATTGTTTTGGTTTATGAATATGACTTCCTGGCTGCTACCACCCCATATGTAGAGCCACGGTCAGTTAAAGGGAAGTTGAGTTTTGGTAGAGAGGGCGCTACACATAATAATTTTTTTGTGAGATAATGAAAAACTGAGTGTAAAATTTGAAAGAGCATAATATTTTAGTGACAGAATAAACTTTATTTGATCAAAATCGGTTCAGAAATGGCTGAAATATCCATAAACGTAACCATTTGTAATAAATGTGGAGCCCCACAAATATTATTAGCTAATTTTGAACCAATCGTTACAAATCTAATTTAAATGCTTCCTCTTTTCAAAAATTTTTAAATAAGTTTTGTAATAGTTTTTGATTATCTCTCTATCTAATCACTATTTTTACGAACCATCACATGCGCAATATTTTATTTTAAATGGTTTAAACTAATATGTTTTTAGAAAGCGCGATCTTGAGTTTGAACGCCTCTGTTTGAATGATAAAAGGCTTTTTACTCAGTTGTTTGTGATTTTGAATTCCTTTCAAGCATGGCAGATTGGCAGGCCTGAACTCTGAAGCATGGTAGAGTTATAACTATTAGTTTGTAATGTAATGGTGCAGGTTTTGGTTTCTAAAATTCAGTTTGACCAAAACTGTACTCTCTTTGCCAGAACTCAACTATCCCTGAACACCAGACGATATAATGCAACGTTCAGACACTAAATCAAAACAAAATTCTGGTTCAAACAAAAGGTTGTTGAATACTTTTTAAAGGCCGGATCTGCAATTCATTCACCATTTTTGTTTTGAGTGTATGTTTGTTTGTTTTATTTGTTTGTGTGTGCGTTTGTTTGTTGCTATGTATTTATGAATGTTTGTTTGATTGATTGATTGATTGATTGATTGTTTGTTTGTTTGTTTGTGTGTGCGTTTGTTTGTTGCTTTGTTTGATTGATTGATTGATTGTTTGTTTGTTTGTTTGTTTGTTTGTTTGTTTGTTTGTTTGTTTGTTTGTTTGTTTGTTTGTTTGTTTGTTTGCTGAGTATATGGAAGCAAGAGCAAGACCATCAGAAAAAATACAGTGCCAGACATGACCGCCTGTCTATAGCAGCGAACCTGTCTACAGTGGCCACCAAAAGTGATCCCTTAAACCAAAAAACAATATTATAAGGAACCTGTCTTTATAGGTCAGCTGTTATTTCTAAAGTGGCCACTTTTCCTGTTCCTTTGGGAAGTAACTGTACTTTATAATTTACTTGTACCTTCTTATGTCTGTTATTGTGTCTTATTTTGTTGTTGTTTTATTTGGAAAGTGAAGGGAAAACAATGTCAATAAACCGGCAATAGTCTATTATAGCTACAGCTATTGCGATATCATTCGTATTGAAAATATGATAACCTGAAACTTTCTTAAGCGGTATGTCTCCCTCTGTTATCAAAGGAAAGACATGTTTCCTCATACAAATCACCGGTTTAATTATTACAACATACATTACATTTTTTTGATGGTAGTCCAGTAGTTATCTCTAGGGCCTAGAAATGTTCATAAGTACAATGTTTTTTTTGCTATTCATGTTCTAAATGGTTTATAGAGAAAATTCAGCTTTGTTGCCATCTCGGCAACATTGAGCAATTTTTTGTATAAGCATTATAAAGATAATGAGCTAATTTGCATATTTCTGAAATAAGGACAGAGGTCATTTGCTATCTAGGAATAGTGCAAACATAATGAAAACTATTATTTAAAGGTGTTTTGGGGTAATGAATTAATTTCCGGTGCCCATTTGCATTTGCCATATGGGCAACACCCTGAAAACCAAGATGGCTGCCCCTAATTTGCATATTTATGAATATTATTGGTTTTTGGTAGTTTAATCCATTCATGAGCAAAAAGTACAGGATTTTATGTTTCAATCATGTTCTACATATGTATTACAGATATTTAAGCTTTGTTGCCACCTTGGCAACAATCAGCAATGCATATAATTAGCATAATTATGTTTTTAACCTAATTTGCATATTCCCAGAAATCAAGTAAAATCGTATATATTGTGAACCCGAAAACTAGAAATTACGAGTAATACCTCTTTTCCAAGGTTTTTGGGGGCAACAAATCCATTTCTGATACTTAATTCAACACAAAACCATGGCAACCCACATAAATCCAAGATGGCCGCCTTTGGCTTTTGTAAGGAGAGAATGTTCTTAGTCTGTTTGATTGCAATTATTTCATAAATGTATTATTTTTTACCGTTAAAACCAAACTGAATTGTGAGTCCAGTATTCTAGTTGCCTATTCCAATGATTGAAATTAAAAAAAAAAGATCATCCCGAGCTTTTATAACCAAAAGAAGGAATATATGTATACTAGCTCGACTAATTTTGGGATCGGCCATCTTGGATTTATATGGGTTGCCATGGAGATATGTCGAATTAAGTATCATAAATGGATTTGTTGCCCCGCAAAACCTTGGAAAAGTGGTATTACTCGTAATTTTTAGTTTTCGGGTTCACAATATATACGATTTTACTTGATTTATGGGAATATGCAAATTAGGTGAAAAACCTAATTATGCTAATTATATGCATTGCTGATTGTTGCCAAGGTGGCAACAAAGCTGAAATATCTTTAATACATATATGGAACATGATTGAAAAATAATATCCTGTACTTTTTGTTTATTAATGGCCTCAGCCACCAAAAACCTATCATATTCATAAATATGCAAATTAGGGGCAGCCATATTGGATTTCAGGGTGTTGCCCATATGGCACACGCAAATAAGCATCGGAAATGGATTCCTTACCCCAAAACACCTTTAAATAATAGTTTTCATTATGTGTGCTCTATTCCTAGATAGCAAATGACCTCTGACCTTATTTCAGAAATATGCAAATTACCTCATTATCTTTATAATGCTTATATAAGAAATTGCTCAATGTTGCCGAGGTGGCAACAAAGCTGAATTTTCTCTATAAACCATTTAGAACATGAATAGCAAAAAAAATATTATACTTATGAATGTCTCCAGGTCTAATACACGACATATAGAACCGTCTACTGGACTATGGTGCAATACTCGATAGGGAAGTATAAATGCTTTAATTCCTGCTCTGTCTTTCGGGTGAGCCGTGGTGTAGTGGATCAATTTGAGCCAAAAGCAAACCTTAAAACCCACAACAAATCGCCTAATGGCGGTTGGGTTGCCTGCTGCACTTAACTCGACACTCATCCTTTTGATTTTTTGTGTTGGTTTATTTTTTATTTATTTTTTTTAATTTATTTATTAATTCATTTATTCATTCATTTATGTATTTACTTATTTATTTATTTACGTATATATTTATTTGCCCTTTTATCTATAATTTATTCATGTATTCATTCATTCATAGATTTATTTATCCAGATAATAATTTTAATACGGATAAACATGTAACTTTTCTTTAAATGTTCATCTTCCTTTATACGAATCATCGTTTAAATTTCTGATTATTTTCCTTATCTTGTATGTACTGCAACTTGGTCCGATGAAAATAATAGGTTTGTATTTTTAGCATTCATGTTATTTAGTTTTCTGTATTTCCCTTTCCCCAAATTAACAATATATAAAGTACAAATATGATTTCATAGTCAACCCGTGTCGGGATCCACGATAGATTACCTAGCAATCATTAGGATTCTGATTCATTTGATTTTCAACATAATCACATGATACAGCATAATTATACAAATACATGTAATAAAGAAAGTGATATACTTTTTGAATATTAATCATAAACATGTATAATTAATAAATTGCAACATAATAGTAAAGATTGCAATATACTAATAGATGTACATAATAAACATATTTTCAAATAATGTATTATGTATCATTTTGGTAATTTGTCTGTATAATTGTTTAGCAAATGTATTATGTGTGCCCCAAAACCACTGCACTCGCTCTGTCTAAAATATTGTATTTCTGTGTGCCCAAAGCAGAATGTCTCCCTCTACCATGTCTACGATCAAAGCAATGAAACGTTTCCTCACAAAACGTCCACGGAAGTATAGTCTAGACGTCACTACTTGTGTTGATGGTGCAATACTCGATAGTGAAGTATAAATGCTTTAATTCCTGCTCTGTCTTTTGGGTGAGCCGTGGTGTAGTGGATCTGTTTGAGCCTAAAGCAAACCTCAAAACCCAAACAAATCGCCAAATGGCGGTTGGGTTACCTGCTGCACTTAACTCGACACTCATCCTTTTTACTTTTTTTTTCTCTACTTTATTTTTGTGTGTTGGTTTGTTTATTTATGTATTATGTTTGTATTTATTTATGTATTCATTCATATGTTTATTTATATATAATATATTTATTTACCTATTTATTTATGTATTTACTTATTTGTTCATTTATCAAGTAGTTATTTAAATACTTAACTAAATAATTATCTATGCATTTAATTCTCTGTTAATGATTCCTTTCTATGTGTTCTCTTTATTTTTCCAAGTGATTTATTAACGATTTCATATTTGACTTTAATAAGTTTTGGGTTGTCATGATTTGCAAATTAGATGGCAAAAAATAGATGATAATTGTTTTAATTGATTATACTGGTAATTGTTTGAAATCCAGTGGTGTATCGTGGTCCTACTGATTGGGGGGAGGGGGGGGGGGGGGGGGGGGGGGCACGTTATTTTTGTTTGGGGGTGGGCATATACGTTATGATTTTTGTTTTTTTCTTTCTTTGTATTTGTTCCCATCTCATTCACTCATAACACAGCGGATAATCATGGATGATACACAAACATCTTAGCGCAAATACATGCAGATTTGAAGCATAAAATCATAGTTTAGTGTTTTCCTTTATTTCATCATACCCGTTTGAACAAGTCACAAAAGTAGAAATTCTATATTTTTCCTACAAGCGATTATTACCACCTCTCCTTTATATACAAATTAATTTTCTGTCCGTAGTTAGGAGAACTGCACTGTCAAGTACATGTATAATGATGTTCACACGAAAGGCAACCAGTCCCATAACACGCGTGCATGTTATTTTGTTTATATGAGCGTCAGATTTGTGGATGTCAAACATGATGAGAGGACCATTGTATATTGTTTCTTCTCCCAGAAGGTGGTTTGTGGGCTACCACTTGGATATTCTTCTCAGCCAAGTTTGAGATGACCTTCAGAATAATATCATCCAATATGTATTGAGCAACATCCGTTGGGTCGACATCGGTATCCGAGTCGTTACTATTGTTAGGGCCTTCCATTTCGATGTCGATATTGTTTTCCACGTTAGTTAGCACATCGGAGATGATATCGTCCAGGATGATGTGCGATAGATAAACATGATCGAAGTTTTCTTCGACATCGGAACAGGTTCGATCTTCCGCCTCAAGCTCGTCGATATCGGTATCAGCGTCGATATCCAAGAGAGAACTGATACTAGAATACTCAGACTCATCGAACAAGTCCCACGTGAAATCAGACAACGACGTAACCGTTGTGAACGAATCGCTGTCATCATCGTGATGGTTCATCTCGACGCCGGGGAACAGGAAGATATCGTCGCTGTCACTGAGCGATGACACCGTGAATGAGTCGCTATCGGTGATGTCACCCTTTCGCCGTCGCTCGAACTCATCTTCGTCCAGAAGGGATAGAGTCGACGGGATGGTGAAACTTATCAAATCGTGATTGAAAGCTTTAACTTGATGAGCGAGAGATGCGATGTCGGAGCTCGAGGCAGACACATCCTCGTCTGCACTCCACATAGATGTTACACAGTTTGCAGAGGGCTGGTCACCACCCATGTGGAACTGCATGGTTAATGAGAGGAAGAGAAAGGATGGAATATATATTTAGATTATTACGACATTAAGGCACAGGGAGTTTGGATAATATCAAAGTTGTGCTTCAAATTAATATAGCATTGAAAACTATCATTATTCGTAAATATTGTCACTTTTAAGACCGCTTTACACGAACAAAATTATAATTTATCATCCTTATTAATCAAATAAATATGTATTGTGTTTTGTTTTTTATTTCACCAGCATGACCAGGGAACCCTTACTCAGCCAAAGTGTGGCTGTTGTTTAGACGGTCACTGAAATAATACAAACTAAACAGCTTCTACGAAACAATAATGAAAAACGTTTTAAAAAGGAGATATAATATTATAAATACCTGCATCATAATCTCGCGGATCTCGTCAACAGTCATGCCGCTAGGCAGGGCTTCGTCGTTATCATCTGAAAAGGAACACAAAAACAACAGAATATAAAATACATTTCCACTTTTTTTTCTCAGGATGTTATCTTTCAATTTTATCCATAAAGTCGTTTCTTATTTTGCATCCCCATGTTCCCACTTTTCGCTATTTCTATAATCACGTTCATCTTTCTTGTAAAAACGAGAACATTTCAACTTCCCGTTTAATGGTATTAACGGTATTCAAACAAACGGCAACCTTGTTTATACTCTTAAGTTGTACTTTACATATAAATGTATGTACCTGTGCAGAAGCAACAGAGCCGCCGTGTAAACTTTGTCAGATTTCGTCGAAATCTCGTCAAAAATCGAGACATTTTCAGAGAGCATTCAAGTGTAAACCACTACTGAAAGCAAGAATTCAATAAGAATGAAGGCAGCTTGAAGAGCAGTCGCAACGTAAACAAAAACTCAAAGGAACCCATTGTGACGTCATGGGCGTGGTGGCAACGGGGCATTGTGCTCGATGACTTACAAGTCGCGTGATTGGCTAAAAGTTTATGCGCATGTAATTCACTTATCTATGTGATGATCTGATTGGCTGCTTATGTGAGCTCCATTATACTACATGTATTGGCCTATTGTTTCGTTTCAGTTGAACTTGGTCATATTTGGGCTGCGTTATAATGACAGTACAGATACTAACACTCATAAACGTACAATTCAGGACCAAACCAGTCGCTCTCTTTGTACCTGAAATGCAGGTACAAAGAGAGCGACTGGTTTGAGTAATTGGTTGGAATACGGAGGATTCCACTATTGAACAAACATACACGAGATGAGCAAGTGTAATCCGCGAAGATTCTGTTTTGGCATAATTTTGTAATCTTAAAAATAATATTAGGGTAAAAGAGTTGACGAAATAGTAATAAATTTAATAAAAAAAGAAAGAAGAAATAAAACACGCCATCCCTAACAGAATAAGGAAACAGTGGACAATCCTGGATGATACACAAACATCTTAGCACAAATAAATGCAGATTTGAAGCATTTGACAGTACAGATACTAACACTCATAAACGTACAATTCAGGACCAAACCAGTCGCTCTCTTTGTACCTGAAATGCAGGTACAAAGAGAGCGACTGGTTTGAGTAATTGGTTGGAATACGGAGGATTCCACTATTGAACAAACATACACGAGATGAGCAAGTGTAATCCGCGAAGATTCTGTTTTGGCATAATTTTGTAATCTTAAAAATAATATTAGGGTAAAAGAGTTGACGAAATAGTAATAAATTTAATAAAAAAAGAAAGAAGAAATAAAACACGCCATCCCTAACAGAATAAGGAAACAGTGGACAATCCTGGATGATACACAAACATCTTAGCACAAATAAATGCAGATTTGAAGCATAAAATCATAGTTTAATGTTTTCCTTTATTTCATTATACCTTGGACCAGTCACAAAAGTGGAAATTCTATATGTTTCCTACAAGCAATCATTACCACCTCATTACCACCTCTCCCTTATATAAAAATTAAATTTCTGTCCGTAGTTATGAGAACTGCACTGTCAAGTACATGTATAATGATGTTCACACGAAAGGCAACCAGTCCCATAAAACGCGTGCATGTTATTTTGTTTATGTGAGCGTCAGATTTGTGGATGTCAAACATGATGAGAGGACCATTGTATATTGTTTCTTCTCCCAGAAGGTGGTTTGTGGGCTACCACTTGGATATTCTTCTCAGCCAAGTTTGAGATGACCTTCAAAATAATATCATCCAATATATATTGAGCAACATCCGTTGGGTCGACATCAGTATGCGAGTCGTTACTATTGTTAGGGCCTTCCATTTCGATGTCGATAATGTTTTCCACGTTAGTTAGCACATCGGAGATGATATCGTCCAGGATGATGTGCGATAGATAAACATGATCGAAGTTTTCTTCGACATCGGAACAGGTTCGATCTTCCGCCTCAAGCTCGTCGATATCGGTATCAGCGTCGATATCCAAGAGAGAACTGATACTAGAATACTCAGACTCATCGAACAAGTCCCACGTGAAATCAGACAACGACGTAACCGTTGTGAACGAATCGCTGTCATCATCGTGATGGTTCATCTCGACGCCGGGGAACAGGAAGATATCGTCGCTGTCACTGAGCGATGACACCGTGAATGAGTCGCTATCGGTGATGTCACCCTTTCGCCGTCGCTCGAACTCATCTTCGTCCAGAAGGGATAGAGTCGACGGGATGGTGAAACTTATCAAATCGTGATTGAAAGCTTTAACTTGATGAGCGAGAGATGCGATGTCGGAGCTCGAGGCAGACAAATCCTCGTCTGCACTCCACAGAGATGTTACACAGCTTGCAGAGGGCTGGTCACCACCCATGTGGAACTGCATGGTTAATGAGAGGAAGAGAAAGGATGGAATATATATTTAGATTATTACGACATTAAGGCACAGGGAGTTTGGATAATATCAAAGTTGTGCTTCAAATTAATATAGCATTGAAAACTATCATTATTCGTAAATATTGTCACTTTTAAGACCGCTTTACACGAACAAAATTATAATTTATCATCCTTATTAATCAAATAAATATGTATTGTGTTTTGTTTTTTATTTCACCAGCATGACCAGGGAACCCTTATCAGCCAAAGTGTGGCTGTTGTTTAGACGGTCACTGAAATAATACAAACTAAACAGCTTCTACGAAACAATAATGAAAAACGTTTTAAAAAGGAGATATAATATTATAAATACCTGCATCATAATCTCGCGGATCTCGTCAACAGTCATGCCGCTAGGCAGGGCTTCGTCGTTATCATCTGAAAAGGAACACAAAAACAACAGAATATAAAATACATTTCCACTTTTTTTTCTCAGGATGTTATCTTTCAATTTTATCCATAAAGTCGTTTCTTATTTTGCATCCCCATGTTCCCACTTTTCGCTATTTCTATAATCACGTTCATCTTTCTTGTAAAAACGAGAACATTTCAACTTCCCGTTTAATGGTATTTACGGTATTCAAACAAACGGCAACCTTGTTTATACTCTTAAGTTGTACTTTACATATAAATGTATGTACCTGTGCAGAAGCAACAGAGCCGCCGTGTAAACTTTGTCAGATTTCGTCGAAATCTCGTCAAAAATCGAGACATTTTCGGAGAGCATTCAAGTGTAAACCACTACTGAAAGCAAGAATTCAATAAGAATGAAGGCAGCTTGAAGAGCAGTCGCAACGTAAACAAAAACTCAAAGGAACCCATTGTGACGTCATGGGCGTGGTGGCAACGGGGCATTGTGCTCGATGACTTACAAGTCGCGTGATTGGCTAAAAGTGTATGCGCATGTAATTCACTTATCTATGTGATGATCTGATTGGCTGCTTATGTGAGCTCCATTATACTACATGTATTGGCCTATTGTTTCGTTTCAGTTGAACTTGGTCATATTTGGGCTGCGTTATAATGACAGTACAGATACTAACACTCATACACGTACAATTCAGGACCAAACCAGTCGCTCTCTTTGTACCTGAAATGCAGGTACAAAGAGAGCGACTGGTTTGAGTAATTGGTTGGAATACGGAGGATTCCACTATTGAACAAACATACACGAGATGAGCAAGTGTAATCCGCGAAGATTCTGTTTTGGCATAATTTTGTAATCTTAAAAATAATATTAGGGTAAAAGAGTTGACGAAATAGTAATAAATTTAATAAAAAAAGAAAGAAGAAATAAAACACGCCATCCCTAACAGAATAAGGAAACAGTGGACAATCCTGGATGATACACAAACATCTTAGCACAAATAAATGCAGATTTGAAGCATAAAATCATAGTTTAATGTTTTCCTTTATTTCATTATACCTTGGACCAGTCACAAAAGTGGAAATTCTATATGTTTCCTACAAGCAATCATTACCACCTCATTACCACCTCTCCCTTATATAAAAATTAAATTTCTGTCCGTAGTTATGAGTACTGCACTGTCAAGTACATGTATAATGATGTTCACACGAAAGGCAACCAGTCCCATAAAACGCGTGCATGTTATTTTGTTTATGTGAGCATCAGATTTGTGGATGTCAAACATGATGAGAGGACCATTAGTTTATTGTTTCTTCTCCCAGAAGGTGGTTTGTGGGCTAGCACTTGGATATTCTTCTCAGCCAAGTTTGAGATGACCTTCAAAATAATATCATCCAATATGTATTGAGCAACATCCGTTGGGTCGACATCAGTATCCGAGTCGTTACTATTGTTAGGGCCTTCCATTTCGATGTCGATATTGTTTTCCACGTTAGTTAGCACATCGGAGATGATATCGTCCAGGATGATGTGCGATAGATAAACATGATCGAAGTTTTCTTCGACATCGGAACAGGTTCGATCTTCCGCCTCAAGCTCGTCGATATCGGTATCAGCGTCGATATCCAAGAGAGAACTGATACTAGAATACTCAGACTCATCGAACAAGTCCCACGTGAAATCAGACAACGACGTAACCGTTGTGAACGAATCGCTGTCATCATCGTGATGGTTCATCTCGACGCCGGGGAACAGGAAGATGTCGTCGCTGTCACTGAGCGATGACACCGTGAATGAGTCGCTGTCGGTGATGTCACCCTTTCGCCGTCGCTCGAACTCATCTTCGTCCAGAAGGGATAGAGTCGACGGGATGGTGAAACTTATCAAATCGTGATTGAAAGCTTTAACTTGATGAGCGAGAGATGCGATGTCGGAGCTCGAGGCAGACAAATCCTCGTCTGCACTCCACAGAGATGTTACACAGCTTGCAGAGGGCTGGTCACCACCCATGTGGAACTGCATGGTTAATGAGAGGAAGAGAAAGGATGGAATATATATTTAGATTATTACGACATTAAGGCACAGGGAGTTTGGATAATATCAAAGTTGTGCTTCAAATTAATATAGCATTGAAAACTATCATTATTCGTAAATATTGTCACTTTTAAGACCGCTTTACACGAACAAAATTATAATTTATCATCCTTATTAATCAAATAAATATGTATTGTGTTTTGTTTTTTATTTCACCAGCATGACCAGGGAACCCTTACTCAGCCAAAGTGTGGCTGTTGTTTAGACGGTCACTGAAATAATACAAACTAAACAGCTTCTACGAAACAATAATGAAAAACGTTTTTAAAAGGAGATATAATATTATAAATACCTGCATCATAATCTCGCGGATCTCGTCAACAGTCATGCCGCTAGGCAGGGCTTCGTCGTTATCATCTGAAAAGGAACATAAAAACAACAGAATATAAAATACATTTCCACTTTTTTTTTCTCAGGATGTTATCTTTCAATTTTATCCATAAAGTCGTTTCTTATTTTGCATCCCCATGTTCCCACTTTTCGCTATTTCTATAATCACGTTCATCTTTCTTGTAAAAACGAGAACATTTCAACTTCCCGTTTAATGGTATTTACGGTATTCAAACAAACGGCAACCTTGTTTATACTCTTAAGTTGTACTTTTCATATAAATGTATGTACCTGTGCAGAAGCAACAGAGCCGCCGTGTAAACTTTGTCAGATTTCGTCGAAATCTCGTCAAAAATCGAGACATTTTCGGAGAGCATTCAAGTGTAAACCACTACTGAAAGCAAGAATTCAATAAGAATGAAGGCAGCTTGAAGAGCAGTCGCAACGTAAACAAAAACTCAAAGGAACCCATTGTGACGTCATGGGCGTGGTGGCAACGGGGCATTGTGCTCGATGACTTACAAGTCGCGTGATTGGCTAAAAGTTTATGCGCATGTAATTCACTTATCTATGTGATGATCTGATTGGCTGCTTATGTGAGCTCCATTATACTACATGTATTGGCCTATTGTTTCGTTTCAGTTGAACTTGGTCATATTTGGGCTGCGTTATAATGACAGTACAGATACTAACACTCATGAACGTACAATTCAGGACCAAACCAGTCGCTCTCTTTGTACCTGAAATGCAGGTACAAAGAGAGCGACTGGTTTGAGTAATTGGTTGGAATACGGAGGATTCCACTATTGAACAAACATACACGAGATGAGCAAGTGTAATCCGCGAAGATTCTGTTTTGGCATAATTGTGTAATCTTAAAAATAATATTAGGGTAAAAGAGTTGACGAAATAGTAATAAATTTAATAAAAAAGAAGAAGAAATAAAACACGCCATCCCTAACAGAATAAGGAAACAGTGGACAATCCTGGATGATACACAAACATCTTAGCACAAATAAATGCAGATTTGAAGCATAAAATCATAGTTTAATGTTTTCCTTTATTTCATTATACCTTGGACCAGTCACAAAAGTGGAAATTCTATATGTTTCCTACAAGCAATCATTACCACCTCATTACCACCTCTCCCTTATATCAAAATTAAATTTCTGTCCGTAGTTATGAGAACTGCACTGTCAAGTACATGTATAATGATGTTCACACGAAAGGCAACCAGTCCCATAAAACGCGTGCATGTTATTTTGTTTATATGAGCATCAGATTTGTGGATGTCAAACATGATGAGAGGACCATTAGTTTATTGTTTCTTCTCCCAGAAGGTGGTTTGTGGGCTACCACTTGGATATTCTTCTCAGCCAAGTTTGAGATGACCTTCAAAATAATATCATCCAATATGTATTGAGCAACATCCGTTGGGTCGACATCAGTATCCGAGTCGTTACTATTGTTAGGGCCTTCCATTTCGATGTCGATATTGTTTTCCACGTTAGTTAGCACATCGGAGATGATATCGTCCAGGATGATGTGCGATAGATAAACATGATCGAAGTTTTCTTCGACATCGGAACAGGTTCGATCTTCCGCCTCAAGCTCGTCGATATCGGTATCAGCGTCGATATCCAAGAGAGAACTCATACTAGAATACACAGACTCATCGAACAAGTCCCACGTGAAATCAGACAACGACGTAACCGTTGTGAACGAATCGCTGACATCATCGTGATGGTTCATCTCGACGCCGGGGAACAGGAAGATATCGTCGCTGTCACTGAGCGACGACACCGTGAATGAGTCGCTGTCGGTGATGTCACCCTTTCGCCGTCGCTCGAACTCATCTTCGTCCAGAAGGGATAGAGTCGATGGGATGGTGAAACTTATCAAATCGTGATTGAAAGCTTTAACTTGATGAGCGAGAGATGCGATGTCGGAGCTCGAGGCAGACAAATCCTCGTCTGCACTCCACAGAGATGTTACACAGCTTGCAGAGGGCTGGTCACCACCCATGTGGAACTGCATGGTTATAATGGGAGGAAGAGAAAGGAGGGAATATACTAGAGTATTACGACATTAATGCACAGGGAGTTTGGATAATATCAAAGTTGTGCTTCAAATATAGCATTGAAAACTATCATTATTCGTAAACATTTTCACTTTCAAGAGCATTAGTAAAAATTGCTTTACACGAACAAAATTATAATTTATCATCCTTATTTAATCAAATCAATATGTATTGTGTTTTCTTTTTTTTTGTATTCCACCAGCATGACCAGGGAACCCTTACTCAGCCAAAGTGTGGCTGTTGTTTAGACGGTCACTGAAAGAATACAAACTAAACAGCTTCTACGAAACAATAATGAAAAACGTTTTAAAAAGGAGATATAATACATGTATTATAAATACCTGCATCATAATCTCGCGGATCTCGTCAATAGTCATGCTGCTAGTCAGGGCTTCGTCGTTATCATCTGAAAAGAAAAAGAAAACAACAGAATATAAAATAAATTTCCACTTTTTTTTCTGAGGATGTTATCTTTCAGTTTTATCCATAAAGTCGTTTCTTATTTTGCATCCCCACATGTTCCCACTTTTCGCTATTTCTATAATCACGTTCATCTTTCTTGTAAAAACGAGAACATTTCAACTTCCCATTTAATGGTATTTACGGTATTCAAACAAACGGCACCCTTGTTTATACTCTTAAGTTGTACTTTTCATATAAATGTATGTACCTGTGCAGAAGCAACAGAGCCGCCGTGTAAACTTTGTCAGATTTCGTCGAAATCTCGTCAAAAATCGAGACATTTTCGGAGAGCATTCAAGTGTAGACCACTACCGAAAGCAAGAATTCAAAAAGAATGAAGGCAGCTTGAAGAGTAGTCGCAAAATAAACAAAAACTCAAAGGAACCCATTGTGACGTCATGGGCGTGGCAACTGGGCATTGCGCTCGATGACTTACAAGTCGCGTGATTGGCTAAAAGTTTATGCGCATGTAATTCACTTATCTATGTGATGATCTGATTGGCTGCTTATGTGAGCTCCATATCCTACATGTATTGGCCTATTGTTTCGTTTCAGTTGAACTTGGTCCTATTTGGGCTGCGTTATAATGACAGTAGAGATACTAACACTCATAAACGTACAATTCAGGTACAATGAGAGCGACTGGTTTGAGTAATTGGTTGGAATCCCGGCCCCCCCCCCCCCCCCCCCCCCCCCCCTACTCAGGTGGTCATCTGTACTGCATGCGCGTTCCCGATTTTTCGGGAAAAGGGGTATATTTTAGGGGCTCAGTTCGGGAAAAAATCCCGAAAAATCGTTGAAATAGGGGGTCTTTTAGCATTTTTCCCCCAAAATATTTTTAATTAGGGGGAGTTTTCAAATCTTCCTTCATTTAGGGTGTAATTTTGCTATATAGTCCCTTCCAAAAACCTGTGATAGTGGGGGGGGGGGGGGGGAGGGGGGGGGGGGGTAATTTTGCTGGCTTCCCTTCCAAAAGCCCGGGATAGGGGGGGGGGGGGAATTTTGATGGCTTCCCTTCCAAAAGCCCGTGATAGGGGGTCAAAATCCTAACCCATTTCCATCCTTATCTCTAAGAATCTGGAACAAGCATAATGTGTATGGTTGACCGCCTGATTTGGGGGGGGGGGGGGGGGGGGGGGGTTGGAATACCGAGGATTCAACTATTGAATATGAAGAGATGAGCAAGTGTAATACGTGAAGATTCTATTTTGGCATAATTTTGTCATCTTAAAAATGATATTCGGGTAAAAGTGTTGACGAAAGCATCATTTAAGGCAATAAAGCAATGTTTGAAATTGTAATTAATTTAATAAAAAAGAAGAAGAAATAAAACACGCCATCCCTAACAGAAAAGGGACACATTGGACAATCCTGGATGATACACAAACATTTCAGCACAAATAAATGCAGATTTGAAGCATAAAATCATAGTTTAATGTTTTCCTTTATTTCATCATACCGTTTAAACAAGTCACTAAAGTGGAAATTATATTTTTGTCCTACAAGCGATCATTACCACCCCTCCTGTATATAAAAATTACTACTACTTTAGCTACTTCTAGTCTTCTACTTCTACTACTACTACTAATATTAATAATCCTAATTATCTTCACACAAAAATGCCTTAACAGACATATGTTTGGACCTTTTCTACATTTATTTTTAGATTTAGATAAAAACTGAAAGAGATGAAAAGAACGAACTCAAAACAAAAATGAAAAAAGGCAAATATTTAATCTATTTTAATGGAGACAAACAAAACACAATTTACAAATAAAGAATAAGTTTCGAGTTGAGTGTTTTTGGTGCTCATATTCTAGTATAGTGAAAATGACTTTGCAGAACAAAATGACATGTTTTGAAAGATAAAGAATTTTCAGTCATAAAATGTTTAAACATTCATAATTTATTTTTTACATTTAATATAACTACCTATATGAACTATTTTGAATATAAATAAACACATTGGCTAACATAGACATTGTAGACTGTACAATTCTTAATAGATCTAATATTATTATTTATTTTCATAAATCTGACTGGTCGTCGTGCCTTACGATTTGTCAGCTCAGTCTCTGCGATTTGTCAGAGCGCGTTTCTAATCATGATCCATAGAAGTATGACTCCAACATTGCCGTTGATCAACGCGCTTTGCGATTTGTCAGAGCGCAATTTAACGCGCTCTGCGATTTGTGGACTAGCGTCCTCTGCGTTGATTTGGTAGTGTACTCTTTAAGTTTGTTTTCTTTTATATTTCCGACGTCAGCACAGCCTCAGAGTTTAAATTAATATGAGTTTATTCGGAAATAAACGTAAGTATGAACTAGTTTCACATATTGTATGTATTCTCTAGAATGACGGGTTATAATTTAACCATGTAATATTGAATAATTATTGTATTTGGTGCCAAAACATTGACTGTGACTGTGTGTTTATCTCGAACATCTTCATTGAGGCTAGTCCCATACGTTGTGATTTATGTTTTCTGCTTATTCACATTTATAAGCTAAATTGACAAATAACTGGAGTTGCAACGTCGACAATCATATTGTGAATATAAACATTGTGAAATATATTGATTAGATTAGAATACTCATTTTAGACTGTTTGAGCTGGTGTGCAATGTGTAAATAATTAATGTGTTCATGATTGATTGCTTGCTTGTCATAATAATTGATTCAAAGAAAAAGTGTGTACTGTGTGATCACCATTTTCTGATCGCGTTTGTTTGATGATCATATCTGATATAAAAATGGAGGCTTTCTCTTCAAAGACATGCCCACAGCATGACTAAAATAACTGATGTTCTACGCAATTGAATATGCAGCAGCAGGTGGCACGTCATGGTTGAGAACACACCCTCCTGTTTGCATTTGCTGCACTATTGCGCACACAAATATTTTTGCTGGCCGATTCCTCCCTCCATTAACCAGCAAATGCAAACTTTTGTTAATGAAGAATGTGATCCACAAAGGCACAATTCAAGTAATTTGATTATAGTTACCAACTCTGTTGTTTTGAAGATGTAGAAAAAACAATTATTTCCAAGTCTGTTTTCTGTAGCGAGGCTTCCAAAGACACAACGTTCAACTGTTGAACGGGAATTGGATATTGCGCAATAGTAAACTGTACAAAAGGCTGATATGCTTAGCTACACCATATTTACATAAATAGCTAACCTAACCAGGCGCCGTACGTAGTACGGCGCCTGGCATACTGAGGTGTGTATACCGTGATGGTAACACTTTATAGGCTTTAACGGCAAACACACTTATAAAAAAAAACACAATATCATACTTTAAATAACATATCTCGGTTCATACTTACGAATTATGTTATGCATGGGCATCAATGATCCAAATCGTAAAATGTCTGATGCTCCATTCGTTTTATTTATACTGAAATTTACTATAAAACTGGCAAGATTACAGAAGTGACGAAAATGGTTTCCGAATTTGTTCGCTGCATGCAATATCAGGTGATCAAAAACTTGTCGGCAATGCACCCTAGGTCCTGTACTACGTACCATACATGTGAGTACGGTACATACAGTCCCTGGCTTATGGTATTAGTCAACCGATCGCCCCGCGCATGCGCTATGCATTGCCGACGAGTTTTCGGTCACCTGACATTGCTTGCAGCGAACAAAGACGAAGGAAATAACAGTCATCATCATCATCATCATCAATTTGAGGTAAGTTATCATTCTTTTGCAACAAATTAAATTGCAAGCAAGGTAGGTTGAAGGTTTAATTCATGTCTAGAACTAAAAAAAAAAAAAAAAAATAATAGATGTAAAGTTCTTGAAACCACCCGTCGCAAAATTTCTCCAAATTTTTTAACGTCTCGTCTTCTGATCACATTCACAGTTAATAAATAGCGTGTAAATGGTCCAGCTGACTGGACCATGTGAACTTTACCGTGATGCGGTTTTCCTTCTTCAAACTTGCATATGTTGCACAACATACACCTATTCAAATTTTGTGCAAGGTTCAAGCTTTGTAATAAATTTACATCATTTTTTGTTTTTCAGGGCAAGATGAAGTTGAAGCAGCAAGGCAAATGGCAATCAAACTCACCCTCAGCAAAGAGGTGGCATCCTCCATCAAAAAGGTAACATACATTTTTATCAATTAGATTTTGTTGACATTTTTGTTTTTAATTAGAACTACAAATACATTCAAATACCATTACTGCCGCAGATGCAGTTAACCCCTTGGCTGGCAGGGGTGTTCAAATACTATACTACTGTATTTGGATTGCGTGTATATGATGCAGATTTTGATTCCTCCAGGTAAGAGTTCATGAAGCAAAATTTAATCTTTTCCGCTGTACTTTCACTTCAAACAGTTTCACAACCTTTCTAGATCGAGTTAGTATGAAAGTTCATCTGTATCAATTGGTATATTTTATAAGAAGTAGCATTTTAAACTCTTGATTACAATTACAAATATTTATCTCCAACATTTTTGGCTGTCATCTAATAGATAAAATAGACAAGCTTTTAATATTGCGCAATCAATCTAGACATTCTATTCCGAGGCGTATCATACTTTACAGTATATTATTACCCTGGCCGTAGCCTAGCTGCCTGCAAGCATGGCATGCAAGCGCATCAAGCATTTCAAGGAACAAATTCCTGCCAGGTACCCATTTATTACACCTTGGTTGAGAGCGCCAATTGTGGACAAAGTGTCTTGCTGAAGGACACATGTGCCGCGGTTGGGATTCGAACCCACGACCCTCGTATTGAAAGACGAAGGCCCGAACCAATATACCAAGACACTCCCAGCCTTTCTCTCCCAGCCTTGCTTCTTCAGCTAAACTGGCTTGGGCAGAGAAGAGTACTGGCAAAAAGGTGTTGGATTTATTGAGCTGAGTAATATGATATTGTTTGAAGTCATTGAGGAATCAGGCAAATTATAGAATGTGTGTACACTGTACAATATATAAATGGGTTAGTGTTTTGGCCATTTCCATACATGAATAATCAAAGAATACATGTATTTCAGATTCTGTTATAGAAAAGGATAAATCATTTAAGAATTTATAGAAATTAAATGTATCTATGATTAAGCAAAACATAATTGATCAAAATTATTAGATTTATTAGTTTTTATTTATCTTGTTTTGCTCTTTGCAGCTTCAACGCGATCACATTAGCACAGACTCTGCAATTAGAAGGTACGTGATTTACTTCTTGGAATCGCTTTGAATGTGCCATTTGCTTTTGACACTATAATGGACTAAATTAGCATTCATACAGTTGGATTTCAATTTTAAATGTGTTATTTAATCATTTCAAACTAAGTCACCAGCACTGGTGATTATCTCGATGGGTTGTGTCTAATAATGTATACTGAGATGATTTCTGAAATACATGAAATATCAAAACTAAAAACACAAGAAATGTAAATTGCTGGCATAAAGTCTGTTTGTTTTACTCAACAGCATTAGGATTTAATATATAGGGATTTAAGGAGGTTTTGTAGAAACAGCAAAAAACAATTTGAATGGAATTGAATTAAATCATGATGATTTTGGGGATTCTCAAGTCGGTCCAATTTTCATCAAATATTTGAGTCTAGAAATCACATTTTGGTTTAAACGGTATGCTTTTAAACTTTAGATTGGATGATTTTTTTAAATTTCAAATTTATTAAAATAGTGGTTTGGTCAAGTATATCTTGCTTTGATTGTTTGTTTACAACCTTGGTTGTGCTCATATTTAAAAACTTGGTTGTTTTACTTGTTTTTATCTTTTGTAGCCGTGACACAGCAAACACATTCGGCAATGTGATGGAGGCCATACTGCTTCATGAGCTGTATGTATGTTTGTGTGTGTGCCTGTGTGTGTGCGTGCGTGCATGCATTTGTGTGTGTGTGTGTGCCTGTGTGTGTGGACATGCGGACATGTGTACATGTGTGTATGTGTGCGTGTGTGTGTGTGTGTTGTGTGTGTATGTGTGCATATGTGCATTTGTTTGTGTGTGTGTGTATGTCTGTGTGGGGTGATTGTTAGTAGGTGTTTGTGTGTGGGCGTGGTTGTGCCTGTGTGTATTTGTGCATGTGTGTGCATGTGTGTGGATGTGCGTGTGTGTAGGTGTGTATTTGAGCATGTGTGTGAGTGCGTACGTACATGTATGTGGGTACATGTTTGTATGTTGGAAGCTTTGTGGATATGACTTTGTTTTTAACATGGTTTATTACTTTGATCTTTTGCAGTGGTGACACTGCAAACCGGTTCTGCAATGTGATGGAGGCCATTCTGCTTCACGAGCTCAAGGATTCATACTCATCCAAGGTGAGAAAATTGTCCTGTCTTAAAGGGGGAGTTCAGTTTTGGTATAGAGGGCGCTGCACAAAATAATTTTTTTGTGAGATAATGAAAAACTGAGTGTCAAGTTTGAAAGAGCATACAATTTTAATGGCAGAATAAACTTTATTTTAAAATTTTAAAATGCAATCGATTATTGTTTGCTCCTTTCCAGACTTTCTGGCCCTTCCTCATCAAGTTCACCCATCGAGATGTTATGGAACAGATCAAGACGCTATCCTTCATCAAGACTGAGATTGGCTTCTGCAGGGTGAGTTAACAAATGTAATCCAAGAAGATGATGATGATGATGGTGGTGGAGGAGATGATGATGATGATGATGATGATGATGATGATGATGGTGGTGGTGGTGGTGATGATGATGGTGGTGGTGGTGGTGGTGGTGGTGGTGGCGGCGGCGGCGGCGCCGGCGGCGGCGACGACGACGACGACTAAAATGTTGATTGTGGTTATAATAATAATGAACATTTTGGGATGTGTGTCTTAGAGCAGAACAAATTTTGTTTTTCTTCAAGACTGAGATTAAGTCGATATCTTGATATTATCTATTGTAGGGCAATACTGAGTTTACTGACCCATGTTACTTGTATTGTACCAGTGCTTGTATTGACTAGTGAACCTTGACCTAATTCCAATACTTTATTGACTTGCAATGTCTAAATGAAGTTGGTCAAGATCTTGATACCGTTGTAAACTGTCCTTCACATGAGAGGACTGAATGAGGTTGATAGAAAATGTAGTGTACTACAAATATGTTACTTATATTTGTCTTGTGTATCATAGGAGAATATCGCATCATCTTCAAGCCTGAAACAGCACTCAGAAGAACAGAAGAAGAAAAAGAAGTTAGCGATTTAAATACAGCAATAGTTTGTATACCACAGGAGATTTAAAAATTCCCGAAAGAAACCTGGTGGTCCTGTATTAACTCTATGTAGATTGCAAAAACTTAACCCGTTCAGGACCGATTGATTTTGCTATAACATGTATTCTCCATGGAACCTACCCCGAGTATTTTCGGGCCCAGTCCTGAATGAGTTAATAAAGCATGCCTTCCCGTTTTGTTATTATTATTATTGCCTATTCTGTGTAGTACTCTGTTGATTTGAAGAGCAATTAATTTATTAATTTGTCCTTTTTTTGTTCTTCCTCTGCACAGGCCTGGGTGCGTTTAGCACTGAATGACTGTTTGATGGAGAGTTACTTTGCTGCCATTCTGAGAGACAGCAAGGCTATCAAACAGTACTACAGCCGCAACTCATTTCTCCGCGATGCAGAACAACCTTTCATCATTAAGAACTATCTCCAAGGTGAACATTCTTTTTATAAAAATAAATATTGGTTTATTTTGTCCTAGCTTTTTCTTTTATTGAGAGTGGGAATGGGATTGGGATCATATTCTTTTACAAACAAACTTTTATTTGCGATATTTGCTATAACAAGCTTTTGTTTATCTATTTGTCTTCCCCCATCTACAGGTTTGAGTAACTTTTTCGTTCTGCTGTTTGTCTAATTCATATAATTTTGTTCATTTTGTATGTGATTGTTTATGTTTATTTTTGTACAATCCACAGGTCTTTACCATCTTTGCATCCAACCGTTTGACTGTCTTTTATACATTTTAAACGTAAATGATATTAAAACAAGCTTTTGTCAATTGTTTTTCCTCCTGTCTCCAGGTCTGAGTAACTTCTCATTCCAGCTGTCGTACAACTCTAACCTGTTGAACGTGTGGGGCGCAGCCCCCTCCATGCTCAAGGGTTCCTGGTCTCCCCCAAATGAGCAAAGTAGGGAGGGCATAGCCTCAAGAACCTCAAGTGGTAAGGCAATGCTAGATTTTTTTATTTTTTCCCCTGGTGGCTCTGTTGTGCAAGTAAAAAGTTTGTTTGTTTGTTTGTTTGTTTGTTTGTTTGTTCGTTTATTTGTTTATTTGTTTGTTTGTTTGTTTGTTTGTGTGTGTGTTTGTTTTTATTTTTGTAATCACAAACGCTAGTACAACAATAAAGTGAAACGGGATAGGCCCAATTCAGCAGAATTTCAAGAAAACCGCTGTTCTTCTTTGGGGTCCCACAAGATTAAGACCTTTATACATTTTGGTGGCCTGAAAAGAGAATGGAATAGCCCCAATCAACCAGTTTGGCAAGTACAATTCGGTGATCTTGAAATACAGTTTTGTGACCCATTTCATTCTTGTTAGCTTATTTACATTTTTTGCTCATCTAGCCCCTATGGCTACCTCATAAAAACATCCAGTAAAAGTTCCAGTAAATTGCCTTTTGTTAAGATTATCTTGTTCATCCTGATTAAAATGAAATGAAATTTTTCTTCCAAATAGATTCAAACTATCCAGCTTGTGACTGGGCTGTCACAACTGGATGCTGAACATCCACTGGCATGGGTTTTACCGATATCATAAATAAGCTAATTTGCAGATAACTCTGATAACCATCCAAGTTTAATTATAACATGAATATTCTTTCTAATTTACAAACAATTAAATATGATGAAATTATGTCTTTAATTTTTTTTTAACCAGATTCAAATTATCCATCCAGTGATTGGCCCGTTACAAGTGGTGCTTTGACACAGGCAGATATGGGCTTCCAGATTACGCCCTCAAGCTCCGTGGACACGCCGGAACGGTTGAACAGCTATCACGAAAGCGAGCTAAGCACGAACCTGCTACAAAGCTTAGCAGAGGAGGAAGGTATGATAATAATAATAATTAAGCCTGGGTCGGAAAGGACGGAATACCGGAATCCGTCCGGTGTGTGCGTGTTCCGGTTTTGTTTTCTCCATTCCGGTATTCCGATGAAACAATGTAATACATAAAGAATATCTTATATATTTTGTAGTAGAAAACTATCAGAAGAAAACAAATGACAAAAAAGTACAAGAAAGACGATGTCGAATGCAACTTACAACGACAAGAAATCCGCTGCATTTATTATGAAAGCCGATCTAGCGCGCCGTGCGGCGAGTACTAGTACGGCATACGATCGACGTCGTAGTAGACTATAGCTACCCCGGCGCGCGCGCCCGCCCGCACAGTCATGCAGCTGCTATCAGTCAGAGCTGCGCCGTACCATGTCACCCGTACATGTACTAATACTGCACATGGATCAAAACGATTCTCAAACGTTGACATCCAGTCCGCCCTCTATCGGTAGTATTCGGTACTAATGCTCCGATACAGCCTGCCATATCACTCGTATACTTTGCGTGCAGGTTCCGGGTCTCTTTTCTTACGCAAGATCCATCCGCCGGGGAATTCCTGCACGCAAAGTATACGAGTGATATGGCGGGCTGTATCGGAGCATTAGTACCGAACACTACCGATAGAGGGCGGACTGGATGTCAACGTTTGAGAATCGTTTTGATCCATGTGCAGTATTAGTACATGTACGGGTGACATGGTATGGCGCAGCTCTGACTGATAGCAGCTGCATGACATGTATACTGTGCGGGCGGGTGCGCCGGGGTAGCTACATGTATATATAGTCTACGACGTCGATCGTATGCCGTACTCGCCGCACGGCGCGCTAGATCGGCTTTCATAATAAACGCAGCGGATTTCTTATCGTTGTAAGTTGCATTCGACATCGTCTTTCTTGTACTTTTTTGTCATTTGTTTTCTTCTGATAGTTTTCTACTACAAAATATGAATTTTTGAGGAAAAAGAGGTTTTCCACGAGGCAGTTGAGTTGGCCTGTCTCGCAGCACGGGGCCTGCCTGCGCTGCCGAAACTAGTATGGCAGACCTTCTAGTGCGTGTTCGTTCCGTATCATTCATTGGCAGGTTTTTTTTTATCGGAATACCGGATTCCGACCAGCACAACACCGGCGGTTTCCGGAACAAAAAAATTCCGACATGACTCAGGCTTAATAATAATCGTTTGTTCGTTTCTCCTTAATTAGATCAAGATTAAGTTCCTAAATTAAGTTCTTCCATCGCCCGATGGCTGCGATGGCTGTCTCATTTACAAGGGCCAGGTCTTCATCTGTCTGTGCCACCCGTTCTACCGCACTGCAAGATGTGGTCCATCGTCTTGAGTCTCTCCGCAGTCGCAGAGAGTATCTTCTTCATGGGCATAGCCCCATCTTGCCATGTTGGTCTTACACCGCCTCATTCACTGCCCCATAATAATAATGATAATATATGATGTAATTTGTAAAGAGCTTTGAACTCTATTCTTACCATGAATATGGGTAAAATAGTTAAGTTATTTGGGTCATCAGAACAGCTGAACAGCTATCACAAAAGTGAGCTTAGCACGAACCTGCTACAAAGTTTGGCTGAGGAGGAACATACTATAATTTTGATTTATTAGATTCATTTCTAGTCAGTTTACCCATATGTATGAATATACATTTATTAACTCTTTCCCTACGGGAACCTTGTGGGCCTTGTATTAATCCTACGGAAATTGCAAAATCCAATAGGGAACAGGTTATAAAATAATTAAACTTCTTCCTTAACATCAACTTTGGTAAAATATTCATTTTTTCTAGACACACCCAAATAACTGAACAGCTTTCACAAAACAGAGTTGAGCATAAACCTTCAATGAAGCTTGGCTGAGGAGGATGTATCAAAATATTAATTATAGTGTTAGTCATATATTGAGACCTTAAGTTAAGCCCTGATAACACATAATGTTCTATTGCTGTTTCTGTTTCTGTTTCTGTTTGAGTTCATTACTTCCTGATGCAACACATTGCCTACCGAAAAGTGGTGGCTTCTTTATTAACTCTTTGGGGATTTTTGTTTTGTTTTAAATAACAAATTCTGGGCCTGATAGTGCCATCTTAACCCATTCCCTTCGAGTTTCTGAAATCCCCATAGACCTTGTACACAACCCACCCGGTTCCGGTAGTCAAGGGGTTAACAGATGAAAAGCGGCCTTAAAGGGTACCACGACCCAAAAATAATATTCTTATTATAGAAAGGTAACATCTTTAGTATTCCATTCCATCAACAAGTTCACAAAAATATGTTTTCAGAAAAAAATATATAATTGGAAAACGCATCGCCATTCTGAAGCATGCGTTCATGCGGTCTGAATTGCGAAGACTAATGCGTGCGGAGCGAACAAATCGCCCGGGATTCTATTGCCTTCAAACGTACGCGTGAATAGCATTGGCGCACTCGCAAATGTTTGGCCCGTATGGAACCAGGAAATAGTAGTGGTTCCGTAAGTGGTGGAAATTAATTGCTTTGTTTATGAATTACATAACCCTTTGCAAAATGTTGGGTATCTATTTGATATCACAAAACGGTACCAAAACATATAATAATGTGTTGTTCTTTGCCTGGTGGTCCCCTTTAAATTTACATCACAAATTAATTAATCTTAATAGATTAAAATACTTAAATACACTTTAAAATTAGTTTGACAAGTACGCATTCACTGCAGACTTAAATACATCAATGATTGCACAATTTAGTAGGGAACATCAAAGTTCATCCTGTCATAACTTTTTTATTGCTCTACCGTTTTGGCTCAGATTTTCGATCATGATTCTTCATATTCACTTCATTTTATAGCAAACATCACATTTCTGGGGTGGAATTCCCCTTTAACTATATAGGGATTGCAAAATCTAGTAGGGAACAAAAACCCATTGCCTACAGGAACCTTGTGGCTTCATTATTAACTCTGTGGGGATTGCAAAATCTAGTAGGGTACAGGTTAACCCATTGCCTACGGGAACCTTGTGGCTTCTTTATTACCTCTGTGGGGATTGCAAAATCTAGTAGGGAACAGAATAACCTAATGCCTTTGGGAACCTGGTAGGTTCAGTATTAACTATATAGGGATTGCAAAATCTAGTAGGGCACAAAAACCCATTGCCTACAGGAACCTTGTGGCTTCATTATTAACTCTGTGGGGATTGCTAATTCTAGTAGGGTACAGGTTAACCCATTGCCTACGGGAACATTGTGGCTTCTTTATTACCTCTGTGGGGATTGCAAAATCTAGTAGGGAACAGAATAAACTAATGCCTTTGGGAACCTGGTAGGTTCAGTATTAACTATATAGGGATTGCAAAATCTAGTAGGGCACAAAAACCCATTGCCTATGGGAACCTTGTGGCTTCATTATTAACTCTGTGGGGATTGCTAATTCTAGTAGGGTACAGGTTAACTCATTGCCTACGGGAACATTGTGGCTTCTTTATTACCTCTGTGGGGATTGCAAAATCTAGTAGGGAACAGGTTAACCCATTGCCTACAGGAACATTGCGGCTTCATTATTAACTCTGTGGGGATTGCAAAATCTAGTAGGGAACAGGTTAACCCATTGCCTACAGGAACATTGCGGCTTCATTATTAACTCTGTGGGGATTGCAAAATCTAGTAGGGAACAGGTTAACCCATTGCCTACAGGAACATTGCGGCTTCATTATTAACTTTGTGGGGATTGCAAATTCTAGTAGGGTACAGGTTAACCCATTGCCTACAGGAACCTTGTGGCTTCATTATTAACTCTGTGGGGATTGCAAATTCTAGTAGGGTACAGGTTAACCCATTGCCTACAGGAACCTTGTGGCTTCTTTATTACCTCTGTGGGGATTGCTAAATCTAGTAGGGAACAGAATAACCTAATACCTTTTGGAACCTGGTAGGTTCAGTATTAACTCTGTGGGCATTGCCAAATCTAGTAGGGAACAGAAAAACCCATTGCCTATGGGAACCTGGTAGGCCATGTATTATTTCTGTGAGGATCGCAAAATCTAGTAAGAAACAGAATAACCCATTGCCTTCAGGAACCCGGTAGGCCATGTATTATATATGTGGGGATTGCAAAATCTACTAGAGAAACAGATGAAGTTATTCTTTGATTCTTTTCTTTATTGGCAGGTTCGAAGGGTGACCCAGAAGTGATCATAGAGGACTCCACAGACTTTGAGGATAGCGTAGTCATCCACCTGTCCCCCTCCGGAGGATCTCCCACCACCCGATCTCCGGCTCTACAGAAAAAAAGTAATCCCTCCTCCTCCCCATCTCCAGGAAGACCAACTAATCTCGGCGTCTCAAAACATCCAGACCTTGACGATTCCACAACTCATTCAGAAGAATCCACAAATGCCCGACTCTCTGAACTTTCCAACGAGTATTTCAAACCCTCAAATCCATTTGGTGACAAGGATTTTGGTGTGGATGATGGCGATGCTGGGTTTGGGAGTGATGCACTTGCAACCGGGATGCCTCAGCAGCTGGACAAGAGATCTCAAGAACCTTCACCCTTCTACGGAGGAAGTGAAGGGGTGCAAAATGACCCAACATCATTCTATGGAGGAACGCAAAGTGACTCTGCACCCTTCTTTGTCCAGATGGCCGAAGGGACTCCCTTGGAGAGCTCATTGGAGGAGAATGATGATCTTAATCCCTTTCAAGATGATGCTGCTCAAGATGCTGACCCCTCGACCCAGAGCGCCAAGAAGCCCAGGATTCCGTCCCTCCAGGAGGAGCTTCAAGCGGCGGGAGCGGGATCACAATTCATCCCAGAATTTGATAGTGATGCAGCAGATCGTCATGACAACCGATCAGATGATGTGAAGCACCATGGCAAAAGGAGAGACGATGCAGGAGGTGGCCATGGCAGAAAAGCGGATGTTGACCACCGCAAGGGCAAGAGGAATGATGAAGCGCATCAACACAACATCAGACAGAGTGATGCTGGTCGTCATGGCAACAGAGATGTTCATGATGTTGATGCTGCCATTGCTGGGAAGGAGACTCTAGATGGGGAGGAGAAAGAGGGACTACATGGTGCCAAAGAACTTGCCAAAAATGGAAGACTTAGCATCGGTAGAACTAGCAATCAGAGGGATGGTCAATTGACCAGAAGCAATGAGGGTGTGGGTAATGGCAGACGTGATTGTGAATCGCAAGAAAACGGTGACCGCCATCGTCAGCACGGGAGGGGTGAGAAGGAGGAGGAGTTTACCAGTTCCTATGGCAACAGTCTAGGGCCCTTCAGAGGCTGGTCCTCGGAGTTCCCACACCACAAAGCTGCTGCCATGGCAGCAGATGATGCAACGGATGGATATGCCAGACAAGGTCAGAATAAAGTGATTACTCCGTCAACAGTTTCTTTATGATTTGATAAATTGTCAATAATGCAATACTTAGTATTTCCTTAATATTTTAATTACTCTGTAACCCATATCTGCCTAGGGCCTTTGTATGTGTAAACCCTATGCTGGCCTGACCACATTTTACAATGACACACAATCAGTAAACATCATTCACCCACACTAAACAGGAACAACAGATGTAGACATATTATATACAATTGGAAAGAGGATGAAACGGTCTAGATGATGATATAAGTTTAATCATGTTTACTTCTAACAGATAAATATCATACATGAGGAAATACAATAATAATTTATGAAAAAAGGGGGGAAAATATGATATTGTATTTATTGATAAACTAAGAATATAATTAATGTTATAGAAGTGACCCCTTTGTCATATTCATAATGTCCAATTTTGTAGCTTTATTTTGGTATGTCATTTGTTGTAATTGAGACATTTTAATTATGAATATTTATAATATCAAATGTAACAATGCAAACATCCACTCAACAGCAGTTTATAGACCACTATCACTCTCATAACGTCAAGTTCACAGGGTTGAAATGCTACATGATCGCAGGAAAAAAATAATACAAGCTCGAATTTCACTGCGGTCTAACTGTTTATAAAACTTGAAAGTAAATATGTGGTGCTACACAGTCAAAACAGTTTCACTTGCGAGAGTCAGTTCGTAAGAAAAAGGCCAGCTGCCAAAATAGCAACAATCACCCAGAACCTCACACGGAGTGAGGTTGTTACGATAACGTGCAAGCACAAGCCCAAATTCAGTAAATTGTTTGGAGTTTTGAAGATACAAATTTGGCGTTTTGGTGAACTCTGCAGCGACAAGAAAGCAAATAAAACCATAACAGCTATGGCAGGAAGTTCACTCAAGCAGTATGGAATAGCAGGTGAAAGTTCAAGAGGTTATATGTACAGCAGAAATGCCGTCTATTGTGTGCTACATTTAGCTACGGATTATCCAGTACTTAGCTCACCTTCTGCAGCTTTTGTGTGGTCTATGGGATACTTAATCTGTAGGTTGCCTGATATGGGTAAAGTAGAAAAGGATTACAAATTGTCTTCATTGATCAGATATAAGATTTTTTCCTTTAAAATTTACTTACTTGAGTCATGAATTGTAATTTTTCTTCTGCATTGATTCAAAAGAAATAATATTCACTGAAAGTTTCCTTTCAAAATAAAATTGTTTCCCCTCCATATTCTCCTCCATATTCCCATACATAGAGAGTTATCAAAGCCTTCTAAAGAACTACATGGACACTACAGAAAAGGCCAGTGCCCCGGTGAGTGACCTTTCACCTTTGACCTTGGCAAGCAGTGAGAGGGCAGCGGAGGGTCAACCTGCAGTGCCCCAGACAATGGTAATCTTCTTCTTCTTCTTCTTCTTCCAAGTGCAGTACAGTCCTCTGAGTAGAGTATTATCGTACTGTTGTGCGGTGCGGAAGTGCAGCGTGCAGAACTCCAGGAGAGAGCCAGGAAAATATACTTGAATAGGCAGTCATAAAAAGTGCGAAAGTGCAAGTAAAAAGCCTATCATCAGTTATCATTTTTTCTTTCTCATTGTTTGTTGTTCATAAATATAATCAAAAAGTGACCACTGGGTTATTGTATTTATGACATTCATTTCAAAGAAGACTTACCATATTTATTAAATCTGAAGTCACTGCATGTAAAATGAACCTTCCAATCAGGGAAACACATTAAATGTATGTTTTGGGGGGCTAATTTTCTAGCTCGCCTGCATGCAAGTAGCATTGGAAACTGGCATGATGGGGGGGGGGGGGGGCTAAATCACCCTAACCTCTGTGTACTTTTTCACTGCTTTCTTTATAGACTATGGGATCCATAAAGACTACTTTTTAATTCCCCAAGAAGTAGATTGCATGTGGAGGAATGTTGATCTAAATACCACCTTTTTATCTCATGATCTTTTGATAAATTTGAATGTACTAAAGTATATTAAGAAAGGGTCCAAAATGTTTCATCACATTAAATTTTGTATTTATTAATTGTGACGATCTTAAGACATTTTCGCTTTTAAAGATAGTGCATTATTTGTTTACATGTCAGGCCCTTTCTTGTTTTGTTTCATAATTATTAGGTACTTTATTTGGTATTACAATTTGTTTTCAACCCCATGGGATAGCATGCAGATTATATTTTCTAATAATTTTACACATTTTTACACAAATTTATTTCCCCAAAGTGAAGATTTTTAAATTTTCTTCCTATTTACATGTTTTAAGCTTAAGGATAATTCTTTTCTTTTTAAATTATTCATAATCATTACATGCATGTCAATATTTGAATCAAGGCAAATGTATCCCATACCATTTACTTAACCTGTTGTTTACGGGAACCGGGTGAGCTATGTACAAGGACTAGGGATTTAAGAATCTCGAAGTGAACGAGTTAACAAACAATACATCCTCCCCCTACCCCCCCCCCCCTTTTTTCAGGTCACAAGGAAAAAAATAGTTTTCCTATCAACTGCTATCCAACCAGTCCCCATCCCTGCCCATTTTGGGAGTATGGGAATACCCCCCCCCCAAAAAAAAAAGGCCACAAGGAAAAAAACATTCCAATATCAGCTTTGTCACCTTCTGCTCCCCACGCCATGCCTCTGCCCTTTATTGAAATATATGACACCCCCCCCCCCCCCCCCCCTCATACCTCTTATGGGAAACCTCTCCCTCATTTGCCCCACCCCCTCCCCAGACTAAAGGCCCAGTCCCATACTGACGATTTCCACGGCGAATCGCAACGATTTGACATTCGTCGAGAAAATCGCTTAGGTCGTGTTGCATCATGTTACATCGTATCGGTTCTTCCCCCAAAACCGTTGCCCATCGTGAAGAAAATCGTGAAAGCGGAGCCAAAATCGCCGTCTTCAACAGTTCAAAACAATCGCCATGCCACGACGATTTTCAACAAAAATCATTGTATTTACCGTTGCATATTCGTGTCAAGTCGTTCCACATCGTTGCAATTCGTTGCGACTCGTATCGCTTCGTTGTGAAGATCGCTGCTTTCCGTATTTTAACTGACCATGGGCGTAGAGACTTATGTAATACCTTTTCATCACGAGGGGGGGGGGGGTGAATGAATAGATCATCCCCTGTTGAATGGTATCAATGACAGATCTACGCCCATGGAACTGACTCAAAAAAGTCTGATTGTTCATATTGTGCACTGCCCGATTGTTCCATAAAAAGAATGTGAGGAAATCGTTGCGACATGGCGATAGTTTTGAACCGGTTCAAAACCATCGTTGTGCTTACACGAGTCATGGCGTTCTTCGCGATGCGCAACGGTTCGAAGAACGAATTACAACGACTCGCAACGAACTACAACGACTCGCAACGACTCAAGCGATTTTCTCCACGAATTCGTTACGAGTCGCCGTAAAAATCACCACTATGGGACCACAACTCTTTTTCTGCCACGATTTTTCTACCGCAATGGTTAAAGACAAAAGAAGGACGAACTGACTCGTCGAAGAACGAATATTCGTCTTGAATCGGCGTACAATTATTCCCAATTCGTTGTTAAATCATGGCTAAATCGAGTAGATTCGTTCTAGTAAATCGTTGCGAGTCGTTGCGAGTCGCCGTGAAAATCGTCAGTATGGGACTGGGCCTTAAGGTGACCCTGGCTACACTGCTGGTTCTGGTTCTCCAATACTGTTCTCATTCCCATTTTATGCCATTCATTTCCACCAGTCCTCCTCCCGCATCTTCTTTTCCCCCCATTTTCCTCTCCCACCAGTCTCCCCCCACTTGCTTTTTCACAAATACACTTCTCATACCCATGTCTTTAGCCTCTGGCTGTTCCCCATTCCCGCCCCGCCTTTATGGATCTTTGCCCCCACCTCACCCCCACTGCCTTCGATGACCCAGCCTACACCACTGGTTCGGGGGGGGGGGGGTTAGGGTTAGGGTTAAGTTGAACTTATCTCTAAGTTGGACTTAAACATTATGGAAAGCCATTTGAATCCTTGGAATAAAATATATTCAAAAACAAAAATGCAAGTATTTTAGACTTTTCATAAATTTTACATCAAGAACATGAAATCTCCTTGATAATAGAAAATATAAATGATTTGAATCAATATTTTATGCCTTTTAACATAAATTTTACAAAATTGTTTCAAAGAAACTAATGGCTTTCCATAGTTTCTAAGTCCAACTTAGAGTTAAGTTCAACTTAGGATCTTTGTGAAACACCCCCCTGGTTTCTCATTTCCCATTTTATGCCACTCATTTCCACCAGAGTCCACCCACATCTCCTACGGCAAACGACCTCGGTCTGGACTTTGAAATCATTCCTTTCAGCAGCTCACCCGCATCAGAACACGCTGACATGGTAACAAATGAAATCAAATCATTCTTCTTCTTTTCTTTGCATGTGTGCATATATATCTCATTCATGACTATTAAATTGTTGGTAAAGAAACAAAAACAAACTCTTTTTTTCTCATGTGTTTGTGGTAGTGCTGGTGGCAGTGGTGCGTGTCTGAGTGTGTTTTGTACATTTGTATGGTTGCATGTTTCTCGTGGCTCAACACTGAAATGGCAAGGGGCATATGTTGTACTAGGTTTTCTTTTCCGTTTTTACCGATCATGTTATGTTAGTAGGGTAGTTAAACTAATTTAGTAATCTGTCTGGATAACTCATTAATGGTCATGCATCTTATGAATTCAACTGATTTATGCTAAAAAACACATTCATCTTTTTTCTGCAGCGAACTCAAGAGCTTTTGAGAAAAGTGACGGAGATTGCAAACGAAAAGGGTCTCGACTCTCAGAACTACCAGTGCAAGGGATGCACGCGACCTGTTGGCATTAGTGAGTATGAGCAGGGGGGTGTTTCACAGAGATCCTAAGTTGAACTTAACTCTAAGTTGGACTTAAAATTATGGTAAGCCATTTGTAGCCTTAGAATAAAATATATTCAACAACAAAAATGCATGTATTTTAGACTTTTCATAAATTTTACTTCAAGAACATGAAATCTCCTAGATAATACAATAAATCAATGATTTTATGGCTTTTAAAAGGACTTGTACAAAACAATTTCAAAGAAACTAACGGCTTTCCATAATTTGTAAGTCCAACTTAGAGTTAAGTTTAACTTAGGATCTTTGTGAAACACCCCCAGGGCTATTTAACCCACTTGCCTGATTGCTCATGGCAACAGAAAATCAACTTTAAGTCACTTGCGGGACCCAGGAAAGTAATCTAAATCTAAATTATTATGAGAAAATGTTTGAGTTTGACAGGATTATGTAGATAAAATGCATGAAAAGAATGGGTAGCACGCCATACTCAAGGATTTCTAATGGTAATCACAGATTTCCGTGGAGTGTTCTGCATGACAGTGACAAATCTAATAATGCTCCTTATTTATTGAACCAATTTTGGGCAAGTAACATGTTTTGGATCTAAGAGAATAATTGACTAACCAACCAAAACAACCAGTCAATCAATCAATCAATCAATCAATCAATCAATCAATCAATCAATCAATCAATCAATCAATCACAAACAATCAATCAATCAATCAATCAAACAATCAATCAAACAATCAGTCAATCAATCAATCAATCAATCAATCAATCAATCAATCAATCAATCAATCAATCAATCAATCAATCAATCAATCAATCAATCAATCAACCCAAATAAACAATTCATCAGTTTAGTCTATCAATAAATATATCAACTTATTCTATTATGTATATTTCCATTCCTTTGTTTCTACAGTTTATGGGAAGGCCAAAGTATGTGGCTATGATGGCAGCTACTACTGCTATGAATGCCATGTTGATGAGGAGTCCATCATTCCAGCCAGGATTCTATACAGCTGGGACTTCAGAAAACAAAAAGGTAAACAAAAGAGTAATACATGTTCTTACTTAAATTGTTTGCTGAATGACCAAATGAGCAATATAATGATGATGATAAAATAATAAAAATAATATTACTAATGATACTGATAATGATGATGATGATGACGTTGATGATGAAGATGATGACGATGATGACGATGATGATGATGATGATGATGTGATGATGATGATGATGATATGATGACAAAGATGATGATGATAATGAGGATGAAGATGATACCTAGAAATTTCATTCCGAGAAAATAAGACAATGAATGAGACAACATGTATAGTTGAAGGGTTACACAGAATTAATGATACAACAAACATTATTTCAATAAGCAATTTCATTTGCAAAACTTCTGAAAAAACAAAGAAGGTAAGGTGGAAATTAACTGGCCTCAGAACAGCACACCTATGCATTTTTAGTGGTGTGTTCATTCAATATTTATGTTTTGCACTGATGAAAATAGATATACAAGATATACAAAGATTCTCAACATTTGTTTGCCTCATGGACAAATATTGATTTCCTCAGCAAAATACTGATTTTTGTGTGTGATAATTAAGAAATGCTCAAATGAAACTTGGCAGCTCTGGTGGAATCAGATTTATAAGGTGATTCTAATGTTATTATTTAAATTTTTATTTTTATTTTGCAGTTGCAAGGCACACCAAGAGTTTCCTACAGCAAATTGAGGCCATGCCGCTAGTGGACATTGTCAAAGACAACCCATCGCTCTACAAGGCTGTGCCTGAGCTAAAAAATGTCAAAAATAAATTAATTAAAAGTAAATTTTTAAATTCTATCTTGTAGTTGCAAGGCACACCAAGAGCTTCCTACAGCAGATTGAGGCTATGCCACTAGTGGACATAGTCAAAGATAACCGATCGCTCTATAAGGCTGTGCCCGAGCTGGAAAATGTACAAAATAAATTAATTAAAAGTTAATTTTACAATTTTTTTCTTGCAGTTGCGAGGCACACCAAGAGCTTCCTACAGCAGATTGAGGCTATGTCACTAGTGGACATTGTCAAAGACAATCCCTCACTCTACCAAGGCTGTGCCTGAGCTGGAAAATGTACAAAATAAATAAAGTAAACGTTAATTTTACAATTTTATTTTGCAGTTGCCTACAGCAGATTGAGGCCATGCCGCTAGTGGACATAGTCAAAGACAACCCATCGCTCTACAAGGCTGTGCCCGAGCTGGAAGATGTACAAAATAAATAAATTAAATGTTAATTTTACAATTTTATCTTGCAGTTGCGAGGCACACCAAGAGTTTCCTACAACAGATTGAGGCGATGCCGCTAGTGGACATTGTCAAAGACAATCCCTCACTCTACCAAGGCTGTGCCCGAGCTGGAAAATGTACAAAATAAATAAATAAAATGTTAATTTTACAATTTTATCTTGCAGTTGCGAGGCACACCAAGAGCTTCCTACAGCAGATTGAGGCGATGCCGCTAGTGGACATTGTCAAAGACAACCCATCACTCTACAAGGCTGTGCCTGAGCTGGAAAATGTCAAAAATAAATTAATTAAAAGTTAATTTTACAATTTTATTTTGCAGTTGCCTACAGCAGATTGAGGCCATGCCGCTAGTGGACATTGTCAAAGACAACCCATCGCTCTTCAAGGCTGTGCCTGAGCTGGAAAATGTACAAAATAAATTAATTAACAGTTAATTTAACAATTTGTTCTTGCAGTTGCGAGGCACACCAAGAGCTTCCTACAGCAGATTGAGGCCATGCCACTAGTGGACATTGTCAAAGACAACCCCTCACTATACAAGGCCGTGCCTGAACTAGAAGAAGTGAAGGTATGTTTAAAAAGTAAAACAAAAAACACCAAGGGGGAGTTGCATAAAGAGTTGCCAGAAAATATGCGTAGTAGCCGATCAGATTTGAGCATTTATTTAGATTTTTCTGACTTGCGTTTAATCGCAACTGTGAGATTGATCACAACTCTTTATGCAACAACTCCAGGGCCCTTCATAAAACTGTTCAAATTGTTGTTTTTATGTCCAATTATTGTAACTACTATGGCAACAGCTGCAACGCTGTATGTTGATTGGCTGTTGACCTAGTAGTTACAATAATTGAACATTCCTATACAATAATCATAATGATAACTTTTGTTCCTGTCCACTCTAGCCTTCTCCTGTATTACCCTCTCCTACTTTGGATGTCACCCCTTTTGTTCTTGTTCACCCTAGCCTGTACCTGTTCCCACCTTCTCCCTACCTGTTTTATGTATTTAGTTCCATGTTTCAGTATGGTACTTGTCATTTCTTGCCTAGACGAAGGATCTGCTAGATTCGAAAGCTCGGCTTTATACCTTGACTAACCTTTGATTACACTTGTCTTTATTTCGGATAGGCAGTTTTCAGCAGTGTTTTACATTTCTTAATACAATAATCGGCAAAGTTTATAAAACAGGGCCTAGATATTCTAGATAAGCTACCCTCTGGTTTTGATGTTACCTGGGACTTGTTTCATGAAAGCAGGGTAGGAAATATACGTGGGCTGTGGGCGATTTTGCCCCTTAATTTTCAAAATAGCCCCCTGAATCCAGTAGGTAGCCACTAAAATTACCATAGTGTATTAATTAGTATTATGTGAAAAATTTCTGGATATCTATCAGATTGGAAAAGTCGGCCCCTAATATTAAAAATTCATTCCTGCATTGCATGATAGGGTCTTATCTTATCTGGCGCGGAGCTACGGTGAGTTTCGTACAGAGCGTCGATAGCCGTTGGAAATTCAAAAGCTTTGTTTAAAGGGGACCACCAGGAAAAGGACAACACATTATTATATGTTTTGGTACCGTTTTGTGATATCAAATAGATACCCAACATTTTGCAAAGGGTTGTGTAATTCATAAACAAAGCAATTCATTTCCACCACTTACGGAACCACGGCTATCTCGTGGTTCCACACGGGCCAGGCATTTGCGAGTGCGCCAATGCAATTCACGCGTACGTCAATAGAATCCCGGATGATTCGTTCGCTCTGCATAGAGCGCCGCTGGCTCTGCTCGCATAATAGTCTGTGCATTCAGACCGCATGAACGTATGGCTGAGAATGGTGATGCGTTTTCCAATTATATATTTTTTCTGAAAACATATTTTTGTGAACTTATTGAAGGAATGGAATACTAAAGATGTTACCTTTCTATAAAACAACGCTCGAAATTAGCACAGGCCCGATGGCCCGGGGCCACCAAAAATTGTTGTCGGGCCAGTAAAAAAAATCATTTTACCCATGTTTGCTGGCCCGATCGGGCCACCAAATGTTGAAACCATGGTGCAGAAAATAATGGTCTATGTTTGCAAATTTAATACCATACAGAAAACACTTGAATTGTGATTTAAAAAGGAAGCAAAAAGAAGTAAAAAATGTTCAAATAAGAACGCTTTCCGACATTTGCCTCGAGTTCTCTTGAGGCAAATGTCGCAAAGCGCACTTTTCATGTTCATAAACATAAACAAGGCATTGTTCTCCCCGCCACCCACCCCCCCCCCCCCCCTCCCCCCTCAGTTTTTTTGCTGTTGCCTCATATGAACATCCTCCCTTCAACTTGCATAATAAATGAAATCAATAAACTACTTTCAGAGGGTGTGTGATCGGTAAACTACAACTACTTCTGCTGTTTTGCCAACCACGTGTGTGCATAGGCCTAGGCATGAAGTGCACCAGCTGCCCACTCAATATTATACACAAGCATACTACTCATTCACTGTGCTTGCAATGAAACTCATATGGCATGATTTGTATCGGCAAGAATAGGGTTTTAATTCCTCTTCCAGATGATTTATAAAGTTTGACATGAATTATGAAGGAATAATCATAAGAAGGTATGAATTTGTTTGTTTCTAAATATGATATTACTCTAGAAATGCAATAAAGTTTTCCGAATTTGTTTAAAAGAAAATGGTTATAGCCCAGTCCCACACATGTATATTTGTGTTAGTACATTGTAAGTACTATCAAACTTCAAAATCGTACATTGAAACTTCCTAAATTCCATCATTTGGTTTCCCCAAGATAAGTCCATTTCTTTCATATATAATTTTATCAGGGCTGTGATTTTTAGGATGATATCAATGATTCACATATTAATGACTTGGATTAAAGTCTACAAAAAGCTATCACTCGGTATCAGATCCATACTTCATTTTACTTACGTTTTTCTTTATTTTTTTTCGGGCCAGCAGATTTTAGTTTCGGGCCAGCAAAATTAGAAAAACACTAATTTTACTGGCCCGACCGGGCCACCAGCAAAAAATGTTAATTTCGAGCGTTGTATAAAAAGATTATTATTTGTGGGTGGTGGTACCCTTTAAGGTCCGAATGCAGAGATAGTTGCACCCTAGCTCCGCGCCAGATAAGATAACACAACGGTCATAGCTAAGAACCTTTCATGGAACAAGCCCCTGGTCACAAGCGTTTTGTTTTTTGACTTATTTACATAGAGTACGGACGTGATGACATCACTCTATTGTGATACCATTGTAATTATGCCTCCGCAACGAAGTAGCCGGAGGCATTATGTTTTCGGGTTGTCTGTCCGTCCGTACGTACGTCCCGTTCTCGTGATCGCGTTATCTCAAGAACCGATTGACGGATTTTCACCAAACTTGGTACATGTATGTATCTTGGGGGGCCGATGATCTGACTAGATTTTGGGGTCATGAGGTCAAAGGTCAATGGTCACAGCTCATTATATATGCAAAAATAGCTCGTGATCGCGTTATCTCAAGAAGGGATTGACAGATTCTGACCAAACTTGGTACATGTATGTTCCTTGGAGAGCCAATGAACTGATTAGATGGAGGTCAAAGGTCACAGGGCTCATTATATGTAAAAGTAGCTTGAGATTGGAAGTCTCAAGAACTGAATATCAGATTTCAATCCAACTTTATACCTGAATGTATCTTAGGGAACAATTGTAGTCATTAGATTTTGGGGTCATGAGGGCAAAGGTCAAGGTCACTTATAGCTCATAATTGTGATACGTCAAGATCTAAAAGACCATCAAAATTTAGTTGACAGAATTAATTCTGTGTACATGTTGATTTGGGCTTGATATGAATAAATTGCGTAATGGCGGAGGCATCATTTTCGACTGCGCGCCATCTAGTTTGTAATAGTTCTAAGCAACTTGGCCCTTGGTTTGGGATTTTGATAATGGGTTTGTGCTGGTCGATTGATTTCTTAGCAACTGCTAGGTCACAAATTTGTTGCTTACTTGACATTTTTTAGAACCAGTTATCCATCACAATAAACGGATTTTACCTCACACTAACTCTAGATGCCTACCTAGAATATATTTCAAGAAAAACAGATCACAACAAATATTATGTGACATTGAAACTCGTAATTTTCAGTTTTATTCATGATTCAAAACAAAAGTAGAAAAATAGTACCCCAATATAATGTGAATTTTGAGTTGATAGTGTCGTTAATAATTAAACAAACTTTGTATGGATTGTTATAATTGTTATTACAGAAAATCCGGATGCAGCTTAAATACCTGAAGGCATACCTGTTCACATGCAAGCAGTCTGTGGCTGAAGAACTGAAGAAGAGGGTTTGGCCGAGGCACTACATGCTGGACCATGTGCATCTGTACTCCATGCTGGTAAGTCTCTAGTTTTTCTCTGCAGGGCATCACTATTAGCTACTATGGGCAGGTTGGCTTCTATAGAAAGGTGGCTCGTTTTATGTAATAGCTCCAAGCTTGGTTGCATATATTACCTGACATTTGTCCAGCTAAAGCATCTACTAGCGGTCCGGATGCTCGGCTTCATCTGACTCAAATTGTATTACCGCGAGACCTTTTATAGTAGATAAGCAGTTCTCAGAATAATTTATCCGTTTTCTGTTTTGTTTTTTGTCGAGCCCACCGTAGATGGAGGGAGACTAAGGGATCCAAATTGCGTCTGTCTGTCCGTCTGTCGGTCCGTCTGTCCGTGACGCTTACACAAATTTGAATAACTTTCCAACCGTGCATCCGTTTGTAACCAAAGTTGATTGGTAGATGCCCTATACCGGCCTCCATGATATGCTGGGGTCAAAGGTCACATAAGTAGGTCAAAGGTCAAATGGGGGTCAATGTGAAGTTTACCTGCAAGAGTCTATTAGGGCAGATAACTTTCTAACCCTGCATCTGTTTGTAATCAAACTTGATTGGTAGATGCCCTATACCGGCCTTCATGATATGCTGGGGTCAAAGGTCACATAAGTAGGTCAAAGGTCAAATGGGGGTCAATGTGAAGTTTTACCTGCAAGAGTCTATTAGGGCAGATAACTTTCTAACCCTGCATCTGTTTGTAATCAAACTTGATTGGTAGATGCCCTATACCTGCCTCCATGATATGCTGGGGCCAAAGGTCACATAAGTAGGTCAAAGATCAAATGAGGGTCAATGTGAAGTTTTACCTCCAAGAGTCTATTAGGGTTGATAACTTTCCAACCCTGCATATGTTTGTACCCAAACTTGATTGGTATATGCCCTACATTGGCCTCCATGATACTTTGGGGTCAAAGGTGACATAAGTAGGTCAAAGGTCAAATGAGGGTCAACCCTACATTGGCCTCCATGATATTACGGGGTCAAAGGTGACATAAGTAGGTCAAAGGTCAAATGAGGGTCAACCCTACATTGGCCTCCATGATATTACAGGGTCAAAGGTCACATAAGTAGGTCAAAGGTCAAATGAGGGTCAATTGCGCGCAAGTGGGCGAGACACTTTACGGCTATCGCCTTGTTTTTGTGTAAAAGATTTCAGCCAGGTGCAAGCTGGGATGATAGCTCCCATTCTAGAGAAAGTCGTTGTTTTTGCCATCAAACACATCCAAGGTTTCCCTCCCTGTCTATAGCAGCCAATATGCCTATAATGGCAACCAAAATCAACTCCCTGCAGAGGAAAGCAATGCCATTGCATATGTCTATAGAGGTCACCTGTCTTTAGCAATGAACCTTCCTATAATGGCCACCAAAAGCAATTCCCTGCAGCGAAAAACAAATCTTATCGAAGCTGTCCATAGATGTTACCCGTCTACATTGTTCCCTTTTTATGCCTCCGCTAACGAAGTGGCCGGAGGCATTATGTTTTCGGGTTATCCGTCCGTCTGTCCGTCCGTCCCGTTTTTGTTCTCGCGATATCTCAAGAATCGGTTGACGGATCAATTTCAAACTTGGTATGAGTGTACATATTGGGGTGACAATGATCTGATTAGATTTTAGGGGTCATGAGGTCAAAGGTCAAGGTCACAGGACTCAATATATGTGCAAAAATGCCTTGTTCTCGCGATATCTCAAGAACCGGTTGACGAATCAATTTCAAATTAGGTATGAGTGTACACATTGGGGTGGCAATGATCGGATCAGATTTGGGGGGGGGGGGGGGGTCGTGAGGTCAAAGGTCAAGGTCACAGGACTCAATATATATGCAAAAATGGCTTGTAATGGCAACATTTCAAGAACTGAATGTCAGATTTCAAGCAAACTTGGTACCTGAATGTTTATTAGGGAGCCAATGTAGCCATCAAAGTTTGGGGTCATATGGTCAAGGTCACAGGACTCAAAATATATGAAGAAAAACAATAATTAATTCAGCACACGTTAATTTGGGCTTGATATTAAAATCGCGTGATAGCGGAGGCATAATTTTCGACTGCGCGCAGTCGAAGATCCATCTAGTCTTGTTTCCTTTAGGTGGTCACTATGCACAGGTTTGACTGTATCTTCGTTATTTCTTGATTTTTTATAGGATTTCAGCCAGGTGCAAGCAGGGACGCTATCCCCCATCCTCAAGAAGGTCGTCGTCTTTGCCGTCAAACACGTCCAAGGGTGCGCCCTCTGTAGCCAGAAAGGCTTCATCTGCGAGATCTGCGAGAACAGCAAGATCATCTACCCGTTTGATATGGATTTTACCATTCAGGTAACTACATTGTATTAACATTTCTAGGCAGGAATTCACAATGGAGGTTTATGTAAACCACGGTTTAAATCATGGCTAGTGCTGCTTGTAACCAAGTAAAAAGTGGGAATCTCGTTTGCTCATTTCTAATTACTGTTGGTGCGTGCTAACCAGTGGCACCAAGTAAAATTCACCATCTGAGAACATAGACGTCCGTTTGGTATTTTTAGCAAATGTGTAGCTTCATTATTGTTAACAAGTAGAAAGTGTACATTCTTTCTCCAACAGTTTACAAATGGCGCTCCATAGATGTAGACCATGGTTTACGTAAACCTCCTTCGTGACTTCCAGCCATAGACACTTTATCCCGAGAACCCTTGTTCATTTGCCAGAAATGAGATATACAGTGTGCCCCCCCAACAAAAAACGGAACGGGGCACGTTCCAAAATAAAGTAACAAACTGATTATGTCCATCGGATGCGGTGTCTTTTCCAATGAAAAACGATACCAAGAATAGTAATTTGGGTCGTGTATTTTTTTGTTTTAGGGCGCTGTGAGTGACACCATGTCAGGTTCCCATTTTTGTCAATTTTTACCAAGTCAGTGTCTGATAAATCGCACTTACTGCCCGTCATAGCACCAAACAACAAGCAATGCGCGCGCCATTGTCAGTGTCATTGTCCCTCACAGTGCCCTAAAACAAAAACTACACGACCAAAATAACTGTTCTTGGTATCGTTTTGCATTGGAAAAGATACCCTATCTTAAATGGACATAATCATTCTGTTGCTATATTTTGGGAAGTGCCCCGTTCCGTTTTTTGGGGGCCACACTGTATACAAATTATTCATGTTGCTAGATCTCTGCATGATTACTTCCTTTCTGATTCGAAGTTCTTGGGAATGAGAATTGTTAGAATATCAAGATCATCTCCCCGTCATTACAAGTTTTTGCATTGTCAAGATGATTAAGTCAGGGAATATTCATCTGTGAGATATGTGAGAAAAACAAGATCATCTAGTATCCCTTTGGATATGGATTTCACTATAAGAAGGCAATTTTATTTTACTGTACAATAATTAATTTGTGAGAGGGGTGGGTTTGTTGGTTAAAAAAATAAAATAAGTAACAAATTATGAACTTGTACTTGTACTTGTACTTCTACTTGGGTACTCGACAGGGTCCATCAGTCAGGACGTAGAGTCGAGGGGAACCGGTGAGGTATCCCATTAATTGCCGATTGAGGCAACTACTCCTTATTCACCTGAAGTTTTTGTTGAACTTTTAATGTTTTCCAGAAGGCACATATCTGTCTTAATTCAGCTTTCAAATTCTCATATTTTCTGGGTCACCATAACGAAATTGAGGATCTAAATCAAGTGTCAATCCTTTTTTTAGATCAGCCCATGGGCGTAGATCTGTCATTGATACCCATTCAACAGGGGGGGATGATCTATTCATTCATCCCCCCCTGATGAATAGGTATTATGTACGTATCTACGACCATGGATCAGCCACTTTAGTGGACTGAAATCCGAAAAATTAATTTCTATACTTGTTTTCTTTTTTATTCATCAATGTCTCTCTAGTGCGAGAGATGCAAGGCTGTGTACCACCGGGCGTGCAAGACGGAGCTCAAACCATGTCCCAAGTGTTCGCGAAGGAAACTGAGGAAAAATCAAACGGACTCGCCGACGTCACAGGAGACAAACTTTGTCTCTCCGTTCACCTAATCCTATAAAACTACTTTGGGGGTGTTTCACAAAGATACTGAGTTGAACTTGAATTAATGGTAGGCCATTTTGTAGCCTTGGAATAAAACATATTCAAAAGCAAACAAAAAAAATGCAAGTATTTGAGATTTTCAGCAAAAATGTATGTCAATATTAAACTTCAAGGCTCCTTGCTCCTTGATGATGACAAATATCACAGAGTTTTATCAGTACCTTTAAAAAGAACTGTTTCAACAATTTTACAAAGAAACCAACGGATTTCCATAATGGTTAGTTTCAACTTAGAGTTAAGTTCAACTAGAATCATTATGAAATACTCCCTGGGCCCATAAGCTTCCTTGCTGGGGGGTGTTTCACAGAGATCCTAAGTTGATCTTAGCACTAAGATGGTCTTAAATATTATGGAAAGCCATTAGTGTCTTGAAACAGTTTTGTAAAAGTTATGTTGAAATGCATAAAATGTTGATTCAAATCATATATATTTTCTAATTATCAAAGAGATTTAACATGAATTTTATGTAAAGATTATGAATCTATTTGATAATTAGAAAATATATATGATTTGAATCAACATTTTATGCATTTCAACATAACTTTTATAAAACTGTTTCAAGACACTAATGGCTTTCCATAATATGTAAGACCATCTTAGTGCTAAGATCAACTAAGGATCTTTGTGAAACACCCCCTGGGCCCATAAGCTTCCTTGCTGGTTTAGTTTCATCCTAAGCCTGTTTTGGATGACAGTGCTAAGTACTGTGCAACAAGTGTTTTTGTTTATTTCGTGTTCGGAAAGTGCAAATTCTGAAACACAGAACATGTAATATTCTATGCATATTTTGAATGGGTCGAAAACCAAGAAGTCACATGCCTTATAATACTTTGTATTATGCATCTGCGATAGGTATGTGATGATATCTTCATATATAATATGATGAGCACAAATTTATAACAAGTTAATTTTTGTATCGCTCAGTGCAAAAAATAGATTTTTTTTCTCCATGAGCAATGAAATAAGAAAGTTGTGCTATATGGGTTAGCTAGCCCAGATCAAATGGATACTTTACATGAAATGGGGTGGTGGGGGTGGGCCGAGGAATGACTGGTTTTACTGGATGGAGAATATTTACCAAGAAAATGCTACCAAGATCAGCAGTTTTGGTTAAAGTGATCCATTAACTTTGTCAAATTCAACCTAAAACACTTGGAGCTTTCACTCTTCTTGTGTACCCTGTTGTTTGGCTAATGGTAAGATAACTGTGAAGTGGGTTTTGATTTATTGACTATGTGCCTAATTATGGATCTATTTATCATTGAATTGAAAAGCATTCCTGGGGCGTGTTTCACAAAGATCCTAAGTTGACCTTAGCACTAAGATGGTCTTAAATATTATGGAAAGCCATTAGTGTCTTGAAATTTGTTTGTAAAAGTTATGTTGAAATGCATAAAATGTTGATTCAAATCATATATTTTCTAATTATCAAAGAGATTTCATGAATTTTATGTGAAGATTATGAATCTCTTTGATAATTAGAAAATATATATGCTTTGAATCAACATTTTATGCATTTCAACATAACTTTTATAAAACTGTTTCAAGACACTAATGGCTTTCCATAATATTTAAGACCATCTTAGTGCTAAGATCAACTTACGATCTTTGTGAAACACCCCCCTGAACACTTTTAGGTTATACATTGTAGTCAAAATCTGGAAATATTGGAAATATTTCAGAAATCATTACAAAGTTAATTGATCACTTTAATTAGTTATCTTTTGGAGGAGCATATTATTTTAAGTATTGGTACATAACTACATATATATATTGTATGCATTTGATAATTGTGTACTCTTACGATATATCCGATGTGTATACTTGCACAAGTTTTAAGCATACATTGCACAAGGTTTGAGCAACAATTTTAGGTGGAAATGGATAAAAAAAACCCAGTACATACACTGCAAGACCACATCTGGGGGGTGTTTCACAAAGATCCCATGTCAAACTTAGCACTAAGTAGGACTTGCAAATTATGCAAAGCCATAAGTTTCTTTGTTAAATTTTTAAAACAAGTCCTGAAACAGGCCTCAAATCTTGATAAAAATCATTACCATTTGCTTTTATGAATTAATAGACTAGTTATTGATGTAGAATTTTGTTGAAAGTTTCAAATATTTGCATTTTGGGCTTATGACTGTCTAATTCCGAAGCTACAAATGGCTTTCCATAATTTGTAAGTCCAACTTACTTACCTAGTTTCCAGATAACTGATGGCTGGAAGCTCAGATTGTATCAATAACAAATCAGTCTGTCAGTCAAGCAAGCGACTGACCTAACCGACTGACCTACTATACTGTTCTGGGCTTTCCTCATTTTTCTATTATATGTTTCATGTACATTTGTATACAGTATTACAATATGGTGGCCTTATAAGATGTCGCTCATTCATTTCTTTTTGTGTGTGCAATTCCTACTCATTTTCATATTTCTAGCTTGGAGCTACAGCTGTATCCGAGGTTTAAAATGTTTGATCTGCATTTCACTGATTGGTGCAAGATGACAAATATTAAAATGGTGATATGAAGACATCTGAAATAAATGTGTAATTTCACATTAATATATTGAAGAAAAAAATGTCTGACAACTCATTCAATCTCAGTTTTGTTTAATAAATAGCATTACTATTTTGTTTTTTAAATAATCGTGCAATATACATTTAAAAAGGTCATGTTTTGTATTAATTGGGTGTGTATAGTGAGTAAAATAATAGTTTATCATCAACTACCAAACAAACAATAATAAAACAAAAATGTTTGTGACTTTAATTGGGGAGAGTAAATATGAGACTCTTGTTCTTGGAAATATATTTAGTTTATTAGTAGTTCTTTCTCAACCACAAATGTAACAAAATGGCAACAAAAGTTAATAATAATAATGATTTTGTCAAAAGTATGTTAATTAATTTCTCTTGGATAGGGAACCGTAATATTTGTTGCTAGGTCAGGAATATGTTATTAGAAATGCTCAAAATCTATGTATACAGTTTATACTTTATAATGTCCATAAGAAATAGTAAAAAATAAGACATTAATATAAACCAAAGAACCAGTGTACAGTTTTATATTGAGGAAGGAAAGATATTTATACAAGTGTGCATTTTAAAGACGAAAAACAAGTTGGACAAATATTTTATACTATATAAAATGTTTATATATGGATATTTGAGGAGCATGTTCTCTACATATTTGAACTTCACAAGTCAAATAAGTGATTCCACATGAATATCCAGAAATTATGAATATACTACATGTAATAATAAAACAAGAATCTATATGAAGAATGTATGTTTCTCTATCTTTATTCATTGTCTAATTCACACACAAGGAAACTGACCACTGGATTGCTAGACAGGAGCTCAACCATCAAGCCACAAAGACCCTTTCCATTGCTTGTAATGTATATAAACCTGGCACTAACCCAAGGATAATTAAAGGGGACCACCAGGCAAAGGACAAGACATTATTATATGTTTTAGTACCGTTTTGTGGTATCAAATAGATACCCGATATTTTACAAAGGGTTGTGTAATTCATAAACAAAGCAATTAATTTCCACTACTTACGGAACCAATGCTATTTCCTGGTTCCACAAAGGGCCAAGCATTTGCGAGTGCGCCAATGTTTCACGCGTATGTCAATAGAATCCCGGATGATTCGTTCGCTCTGCACAGAGCGCTCTGGCTCTGCAAACATAGTCTACGCAATTCAGACCGCATGAACGCATGGTTGAGAATGGTGATGCGTTTTCCAATTATATATTTTTTTCTGAAAACATATTTTTGTGAACTTGTTGAACGAATGGAATACTAAAGATGTTACCTTTCTATAATAAGAATATTATTTTTGGGTGGTGGTACCCTTTAAATCAACTTTTGTAAGGAGAGTGGGAGGGATCACGGGGTGGTGCAGCTTTTTGTTAAAGTGATCCATGTAAAGTGTCTAACTCCACTAAAAATACTTGGAGCTTCCTCGTTTCTCTTCTGCCGTGTTGTTTAGGTTATGGTAAGAGAAGAATAAAATAGGGTTAGATTTTTTCAAATGTCCCTTTAGTATGAAGATAATTATCATTGAAAATCATTATTTCAAAAGCGTTGATCAACGCTTTAAAAAAAAAGTACAATTGTTGTAGCTTAACACGTCCGAGCCAGCTAGCACGCGTGGGAAACATTCCAGACGCTACTGAACTTTGATCCAACATGCGCAAATTCCATGAATTCTGTACAGTCTGTAAACATACACGAGTGCGGCTGATTATTACTGCTACAAATCCATGACAGGCCATCAGTATTCGGTGATAAAATATGAACTCAATATTCGTTTTTTTCACTAGGTTATCAGTGTTCGTTTTCTTTCAAACTTTCACAAATCTTTCAATTGTATTTTACAATGATATTGATATAGGATTGAAGTCAAAAATGTCATTTTGTGCAATATCTGACTGTGACACTTTACCTGGATCACTTTAATCAAATTCAAACAAATGAATCTGACCAGAAATAAACCAAACACAAAAAGTACCCCCTAAACAACTGCTCATAATTTCATAACTGATAGTCGTTTCAAGATGTCATATTACAGCAATATTTCTACAGTTGATATGCACATTATGCCTGAATGAGCTTAGATTAAAGACAATATGGCCCAATTCAAAAGTCACAAGAATGCGTGTGCCTGTACATTGTTGTGAAACCTCACATGTGACTGAAAGCATTGATTATGGTTTATGAAACAATGTTGTTCAATATTCCATCCATTTTGATTAGTTAATGGAACATGTGGTTAAAAGCATTAATTGCAATGCATTTTTCCCAATACTCTATAAACTGCAATGATAATATAGATTGTGCGAATTTTGAAATACTGTATGACAATTTTCTCTTTTTAAAATGTGGGCTCACTCAACCATGGATTAATGGTTACCTCTTACTTTTAGAGACTGTTACACATTATTTTCCTAACTACCATAGAGATATTTGGGACAAAATCTTGAAACGATTCTTGGTTACGAAATTATGAGCAATTGTTTAGGGGGGTAGTTACTTTTTGTTTTCGGTTTATACCAGGATAACCCAACATAGAAGTAATACAAAAAATACTTACATAATACAATATCCCTGTAACTAATTTATTTATTTAAAACACTATTAACCAAAGCGTTCCAATACCGTCAACTATAGGGGTAAGGATATCTATGATTAATGTCTACAAATGTTGCTTAAACGCATACCGATTGTTGCATTACAAAACAAAACCAAAATCGGATTTAGATCGTTAAAGAGAATCCCCTATGAAAGAATGTTCTTTTACAGTAATTATTTCGGGTTTCGGAAGAGCTAAATTTTCACCTGTTCGTAAATAATACCACTTTTCCATACTAAATGTGTTTCCATATCAACATTTTATGCCTTTGAAAAGCTAATGGCCTGAAGAAGTTAATGGTACTCCCCAGAATAATGTTACCTACGTATGTAGATGATAAAAGGTGATTATGAAACTCCAAAACAAACATTTGCTTGTATTCCATTTATAAGATACCCATCATGGAATAAATTCACACATTTTATCTGTCAAGTTTAAATGTTTTATCATGTGTTGAGATTCTCCTGCATGAGGTTGCGCCACTTTCCATAATTTTGTGAACAAGCTGTGAATCAAAATCATTTTCCAGTGTTCTAAACAGTGGAAATTGCCCTTTCAAACAATATCAAACTCAGGTTTCTGCGCACAAATATGATGCATACTTTGATGTACATAAAACAAAAGTATTTGTAGGTAACATGTCATTTACTGTATTTTTTGTATAGGTACTGTTTTTCGTTGGAATCGACCATATATTTTGTAATAATAATGAGAGGGATTTCGGTAATACAGTTACTGTAGATTCCTATTTTGTATTTCCCATACACGATTGTTACTCTTCTACGTTCATTATCTTCAAAATATGTACTGGAATTTACATACTTGTATTGATGATCAGGCAGAAAACAAACAAGAAAAGTTTGATTAAATACTATCTCTCTAGATTTTGCAAAAAACATTTAGTTCACATGTTCCTGTGGTAATGCGTCATGCACGAGTTGGATACTAACCGATATGCCAACATTTTTGTTTATTAAAAAAAAAAAATATCCATAATATGGAGTAAGAGAACCACTGTCTTGTTTGACTTCCAAAAAAAAAGAAGGGATATTAGTGTTTAAAGGGTAATTCCAGGCAAGATTGAGTCATTTTCGAACAAAATAGCGAGAATGAGAGGAATAACTAGTGAAAATTTGATCAAAATCGGACAAGAAACACACTTGAGTTATACCTATATTTGTACATTATGTAGTAAAAGGCGATAAAGCGACCATTTCAAATTGCCACCAAATTCTGAGGGCAGAGATACTTGAATTAATCAACCAACTGCACACCATTCATTATACCCCGTGTTCATGTTTGGTGTTCGAAGACAAAATACAAATTTCGGTTTTGTGCTGTAGGATGAATTACGTTTAACTTTGTAAGAGGGTGAACATCATCATCCACTACACTCAGATCTAGGAAAAGGGTGAATACAACAAGCCTGATAGTTAGCCTACAAAGCAATTAGATTTTCTTGAATCGGTCATTACTTTGAATCCTTTATCAAGTGTGAACGTTCAAATGTCACCAACTGGGTGTACCAACTACCAAGTATCCTTTTGTTTCAAGGAAAATTCTCCTATTAAACTAAGATGATGCCTGCAAAAGGGATGCAAGTGTACGGTCACTACGGTGTTCATTTTTTTAACGACACATGGACAGACAGCATAATGCCAATGTGTTCTGCATTTCCTCTCACAATCAACGGCGAGGTGACAAACGGACTAACTATTTAATCAACCTCAATTTCAGGATCCATGACTTCCATGGAATCGTATGGATTTGTGCTTTCTTTGAAGACATATGCAGCGGCGGCGATTTCAACATTTTCTGGTTGTCTTCCCGCAAAAAGCGGTGGTGTTGAGAGTGTGGATGGCTCAACCACATAATAACGACCCGATTTCTTGAAGGAGCATCTCTTGGTGCTGATGACGGGGTTGTCAAACAGGTAGCACTTTGCATCGAGAGGTCGGGCTGCAATCACGATCCTGTAGCTACAGTTATACATACTTTGTTGGTTTGTTTGCGTCACTTTAAACTCAAGGTTCCAGGTCTTTTGGCGCCTAGTGGTGGGGATCTGATGATCAAGCTCTACTTGTTTGACATTCACACTGACATTGAAGGCCATGGTACTTTCCCAACGGCCATCATCTGTCTGTACAAAGACTTTCATACCATCTACTCTGCTCATGCCTTTACGACCGAGGTTGCACTTCTTGAAGTGTGAAACAGTGGTTTCTGACACTCTTCCATGAATATTGGTGGCATTGCGCTGTCCCGGTGCCTTGAAATTCAAATAAAGCCTTGGACTTTGGGCCATGCTATTCAGTATGCGACATCTTGGATCACAGCAGTCTTCTTTGCACTGTTTCATTTGCTGTCGGTCAAGGAATGGTGGGAGTTCAGCACAAAGTGACCGATATGCTGTGGCACCTGTCAGCAGATCGGGGTTTGAGTGGGCGATGTACTTGACGATCAAAGACGTTTCACTCATAGCCACTAATTCGTAGGTTCCTACAAAAGGAAGTCGGATCTTGGAAGCAAGAAGATCATACTGCTTCCGGAGAGGTTCATTGTCTTCATAACTCCCTTTCGGTGCCAACCAGCTATCGATCCTCTGGATAACCACTTCTTCGTTTTCTACAACTAGGTCGTCCTGATCCAAGATGCTCAACACATTGTCTAAGCTGAGATCCAACCAGGAGGCTTCTGGGATGTACTCAAAGTTGAGTGTCAAGATTCGATGACACCTCTCCCGCAGTGAATGGAGATCAGAACCTTCCGCATCTCTTAGCCATGTGAGGGCGCTCAACACGCTTCCATTTTCAATCGTGTCACCCAGCCATTCTTGCGCCTTTCGAGTCAGTTCTTCCACGGAAAGGCGATTGGCCAGGCTTATTACCATGTTCACCATGTCTGTGGTAAATGCGATCTCACCCGTGTACAGGAACTTCAAGAATAGCTGGAAGACCTCAATCTCTTTGTCGGTTGCATCTGTGTCCAACACAAGAACATCTCCTGGAGAATCTTGCATCATCTTGGCCAGGACATCGCTCCTCGTTCCCAGGATGAAGCGGTGAGCCGGAAAGGATCTGCTTCCAATCTTAATGGTGATGTCAGACAGATCTGGACTCTCCAAGTAGGAGGCAAACTTCTTCGTCAGCGTCCCACGGCAGCTATACTCTGTCCCCATGCTGGTCATGATGAAATCTGGAATGAAAGTCACACAATGAAGTAGAAAGGGGTAAATTACAGAATTGTTTAAATCCTCAAAACTTACTTAGAACTCTAGCTGTTCTCTCATACATTGTTGTATTTGTATTAACAATAGTAGTCAGCAAAATCCAACTCGATATGGGTTGTCCTTTAATATTATGACATCATAATAGAGGGTGATAATGGAACAAGACACAGTCTAAGTGGAACAACCCTGAAATATAGACTGATTTTTTGGTCTATATCTATTGCATGTGACAGGTTTCGGCTTTTCGAATTTCCCATTCTTTAAAAATATGCAGCAGTCACTGATCTAGACTGCTCCAGACTAGAATGTTTTCTTGCAGAGCAGACTTAGACCTTTACAGCAATATAATATTGTATGGGGTAAATTATTATTTTACAAGAGATTTTTTAATAATCATTAATTTTCAGTAAGTAGGAGTCACTAGATGAATGGAATATAGAGTAAAGCCTAAATATGATGAGCCATAATACATTTTGATAAGTAAGCTTTCATTTGATACCAAATTCGTTTTCTGAAACCTTCTATTGTGCCCCCATTGAGTCTGTACAGGAAACCCCAAATTTGCTTTGTTTGTGTTGATTTAATAAAAATTTGATTTGGCAAAGACACTTTTCAATCATTTGACATTGAAGTTCAATGTTTTAGCTTTTATTTGATACCAACATTGTTGACCAATTAGGAGCGTTCTCGCTCATCCGGCGTAGCGCGCTGCGCTACCCGTGGGGTATATATTCCCTTGCTTGCATTACATTTGTATCACACCTGACGAAGTGTTGCAGCGGCGCACGAAACGTCGTGATCTCTTAAGATTCCTTGTTGACCACATTGCGAGACAAACGAATATCACTAGCGATATCTTTTCCGATACCATATCCGCAATGAATAATATATTCACTATTATTGACCGAACATACGGGCGCCCTGCCCTGAAATTGGTACGTAGATACGAGCGTTGTAGCAAGAAGGTGGCCCGGTTCACCAATCACTTAACCTTTTTGGTTCGTTTGGTTCGTTGCATGAAAGCATCCGTGGTCCCCCTTGACCTACGGATTAAACCCCCGATGAAGACCATGGGGGCAAAGAAGGCAGCCGAAACGGCATCCCGTCGTTTCTTGAAAGAGAGGATTTTCCTCACGAGACGCACTCTTGGCTCGGCCAGGAATGAACACGATACCTTGAAGGCCAAAGTCATATCGACTATAGTCCCACAACATAGCGATGAGATAATGAAGGTGAATGAAAACATCTACCGAGATGTTTTCATGAAATGCAAATCTAGACAACAAACGAAATTCGATAAGCTCACACAGCCCAAGTTGAGTAGGACGGTGACCTCATTAGCGAATTCAGAGGAGAAGTGGGTTATCAACCTATCTTCAAGATCAATCACTGCTTCGGAACAGCAGATTCTCAAGAAAGGCCTCGGCTTTGCCGTCTCCCCTAGACGGATCCCAGCTACCGAGATAATTGCGAAAGTTGAGACAGCGGTCAAGAGCCTTGATTCGGAGTCGGCCGACGCCGCCCGCAGAGATGTTGACAACATCCTACAGAGAGCACGCCCTCCGAAACATAACATTTCGAAAGAGATGCACACCGCTCTCAACACGTTGAAGGCTGATGATAGCATTACTATCCTCCCAGCCGACAAAGGTCGCGCCACAGTTATCCTAGACACCACAACATACCATGAGAAATTGACCGACTTGTTGGAGTCTGGTCCGTACCGTGAAGTAAAGAAAGACCCCACAGATCGCCTGAGTCGTAAGCTTTCCAGCACCCTGCTGAAGCTCAAGAAAGACAACGTGTTGGATGAACCAACCTATCGAAGGTTGAAACCCACACAGAAGCAACCTCATAGAATATACGGGTTACCCAAGATACACAAATCCACAATACCACTACGACCCATAGTGGCATGCATAGGTTCCTTTGCCTACAACATCTCGAAGCACCTAGCAGAGATTCTGTCTCCACTCACCGGTGTCACTGAACACTCGATTCCCAACTCAAGTGGTTTTGCATCGTTCATAGCAGAGCAAACCATTGGTCCACATGAATGCATGGTATCGTTTGACGTCGTGTCTCTCTTCACCAATGTACCGATAGAGGGCGCATGCAGTGCGGCTCTGCATCGCTTGCAATCAGACAGTAGTTTGACTACCCGCACCGCACTCTCACCAGAACAACTCACACAACTCCTCGAGTTTGTCCTTCGATCGACCTACTTTCTGTACAGGGGTTCATACTATGAACAGACTGAAGGGGCAGCCATGGGCAGTCCAGTTTCGGCCGTCGTGGCCAACTTGTACATGGAGAGTTTCGAGGAAGAAGCGTTAGAAACATGCCCACTCTCTTGCATTCCCCGGGTTTGGAAGAGATACGTAGATGATACATTCATCATAGTCTCCGGCTCACAAACAGACAACCTGCTCAAACACATGAATAGTCGCCAGCCATCCATCCAGTTCACATCAGAGATGGAAAGTGAAGGGAAGATAGCATTTCTAGACACGCTGGTTCACAGACACGACAACCACAGGCTCTCCACCTCGGTGTACAGGAAGCCTACCCACACAGACCAGTACATAGCGTTTGACTCTCACCATCCCATATCGGTGAAGAGAGGTCTGGTCAAATGTCTATTTGACAGAGCATCACGCATTGTGACTAGTCCACAGCAGCCATGCAAAGAGCGGGCACGTGTCCGTAGTGCCTTGAGCCTCAACGGTTACCCACGCCGTTTTGTACACAACACCAAGAATAGAACGTCAGACCCAAAGGATCAGAAGGTATACAAGACTTTCACAGTCTTGCCGTACATAGATGGTGTCTCCCAACAACTCAGGCGCCGCCTAGAGAGCCATGGGATCCGAACGGTCTTCAGATCAGATACCACACTACGCCAGCAACTAACACGCCCCAAGGATCCAATTCCTCAACACAGACGGGACGGCATCGTGTGCAACATCCCTTGCAAAGGATGCGATAAGTCCTACATCGGTGAGACTGCCCGACCGATATCCGAAAGAATCTCTGAGCATAAGAGGGACGTCAGGCTCCGCCATACTGACAGCTCAGCCGTAGCCGAACATGCTTGGGACAACCAGCATCAGCCAGACTGGGACGGGGTTCAATGCCTTTCCCAAGAACGGCATTGGTACACACGAAGGGTAAAGGAAGCTATCAATATCCGCCTGAATCCCAACAATTTCAATAGAGACAACGGGATCGACTTCCCCGAGTTTTGGATGCGTACGATACGCCGCCATGAATATGCCCGAACAGCCCGCACCGACACGCCATTGATTCCGCCTAATAGGCAAGCCGAGCCAACGGCCCATGAATCTGCCCGAACATCCGGCACCGACACGCCATTGATTCCGCCAAATAGGCCAGCCCGAGCTAGCGGCCCGCTGATTGGTTGAACACGCCATTGTTCCCGCCGAGCAGGCGAGCCAGCCAACCGGTCCGCTGATTGGTCGAGCGCCCGTGCGCACCGACCAATAGGCCTTGTCCGTTATTGACCAATTAGGAGCGTTCTCGCTCATACGGCGTAGCGCGCTGTGCTACCCGTGGGGTATATATTCCCTTGCTTGCATTACATTTGTATCACACCTGACGAAGTGTTGCAGCGGCGCACGAAACGTCGTGATCTCTTAAGATTCCTTGTTGACCACATTGCGAGACAAACGAATATCACTAGCGATATCTTTTCCGATAACATTGTTGCTATACATCCAGTTTTCACAAAGTTATTGACGTTTTAGGAAAAATTGCACTTTGAGAGGCATTTTCCCACATGGGCGCCGCTTCCTGTGCCACCCTCTTGCTCCAACCTTCAAATAGCTGTATCTCCATTTTGGAAAGAGGTATACCTTTGAAACTTTGCATACAGATAGCATTCTGGTAGTTCTTTAAAATGATACCAAATTTGTTTGGAAAGGTTTTGTAGTTTTGAAAAAAATTAAGAAAATGTTTGCAAAAAATCCCAAAATGTAACGGTGCCACCCTATTTGGGAGGCGAGTTCATGACACATGATCTTTTATGACTTTCTAGTCTAGCATACCAGTATTGATTCTTCACATACTGGAAATACTGCATACAAAGTACAAGTGCAAGGCCAATGGACTTATACAGTAAGCCCCTTGACTTGCAGGGGTGCTCCCCCCCCCCCCCCTTAAAAATATCTGGGTATGGATCTGGGTATGCCAGCGACAACAATACACATGTAGCAACCATTTAAAATCACTTTTGGGGCATACTCTTCGAAGACGTGCCCATGAATTGGAATGCATGACTAAAAGAACCCACATTCTATGACTATATGCAATTTGTATAGCGCATCGGTTCTTCTAGTTCTAACTTACAAAGTTCTAGTCAAGCATGCCAAGTCGGCCAAGTCGTGGGCACTAATTCGAGTTTGAAGAGAATGGCTAAAGCCTGAATGCCCACTTTTTGCACGTGTCAACAAAGCTGTTACTAGAGAGTAGAGTAGATCCCCAAGTAAACGTGATCAAGAGTAAAATTACGAATTTGCATTCTAGTCTAGCTGTCTAGTCATTGTAATATAAAAGACGATAGGACTAGCCCGGCTCTATATTATTTAATAACTTGAAATAAGCTAGACTGCAAAGAAAACTAGTCTTACTTTGATTTTATTCTTAATCCTACTTACTTATTTAAGACTTATCTAAGACTAGCTTAGTCTTACTCTTATTATTAGACTTGATTTTTCTTAAAAATAAAATTGCTGAGAATGTTGAGAGGGTGATTTTACTTACCAGGCACATCTAAATGTGAACGGTCCTGGAATCAGGTTAAGTGCTGGGTAGAATTTCCGCTACATTCAGGAATCAGGTATATTTGCACCGCTTAATTTTCAAATAGACTGCTCCTTTTTATACACAGCATGCAAGACGTCGTACAAAAATACCGCGCTCCTGATATCCTAGCTGGTTGCACGTGTACGCATGTTTTCCCCAGGTGCCTATGGTACGCCAGTACACCATAAATATTGTTGCGCAATGGATCTTTATATAACCCTGTAAATGTATATGCTTTCAAATAGAAACCTTCAAATAGATGATTAATAAAATGATTATTGTAATTGAATTGTGGCTAGTAGGATATTAATATCTGAACATTTTATATGAATAAATAAGCCCGGTAAAAAAGAAAATAAATGTTGACTTCTAGTTCTTGCTATTAGAAAAAATAAAGGTGTGCGCCTGGATCTGAGGTTAATACTGCTACAGGAATGTGGGAATCCCCCTCCCCCACGCGGCCCTCTTGAACTGCTTTATTATTCTGCATGCAATAAAACACGCGCTAGCCTCGTGTACTCTCTGTATTGTCATCCGGCCGGTGTAATGTCTGCACGCAATGTACGCTGTAATTAGCTTCCCGAACAATATTTATCGTACACGCCCTCTATCGATCAGACACCGTACAAGTAATCGCAGGTACTGTGAAATTTTGCTGAAGAATAACATGACGTGACGTATTGTGACGTCATCCTGCGCATGGGCATTCTGTGGTGGAGAATGACTGGGTAAGGAAAACTTCGAAAAATTTTCTTTCTTTTGATATAAAACATGCCTAATTTTATCTTTATTTTGCATTTCTTTCGGAGGCTTCATTATGGTCGAATTTCACGACATTGTCACCTCCGATTTTTGATTACTTTTCTGTTTGCCGTGTTCCTGACCCGTGCAAAAGACGAAATTTATTGTATTTTGTGATATTCAATAAATTAATGTTTGAATTTACACAAAACGTGAAAAAAAGTTAGAGTCGCATTTATTTAGAGCGCTTTTTACGGGCTCAAAGTGAGACAAATATCACATATTTGACCGGAAGTAGTTGCCCATATGTATGCATCTGGCGGGAAACTAGTGACGTTTACGCAATGAGCTAAAAAGAGCCACATATAAATGATGTAGTCCCACTCCTTTATTTTGATGTTAGTGTGTAGTTGAGTTGTCGAGTGTATACTTTTTTTGTCTTTTTTGTTATTAATTTGATAAATAATGCCGGCCCTCAGCGTTTTGACTTGGATGACTTGTCAATAAATGTATGCCTGGTAAAATTAATTATTTTAATCGATTCTTTGCAAACACTTGATTACTTCAAGTTCAAATTCAAAAGACAAAATCAAATGCAAAAATTAAAAATAAGTCAATTAAATAATATATATCACTATAATTATGCATGAATGATGATGAATGATGAATGAATCCATGAAAATTGAACTTGATGAAGTTTAAGAAGCCATGTCCATGATAAATTAAAAATATTTTTGTTGACATTGAATGTCAGATTCTCAGATTCAGAATGATCTGGCAATGAGCTGAGTTTGTGAGTCATGACAATGCATGACTCGTGAGCCATGACATTCATTGTTATACTTATGATTGAGTGACTGTCGTGTCATGTCATTGGACCCAACCAAGGATTTATAAGGATAAATTTAAAAAAAACACAATTTGCAAATAATATTGTCAATTTTGTCCCCCCTTCCTAAATCTGATTTGTAAAATGGTTCACAAATACCAGATCTGCTGCAAAAAAATAAAATAAAATAAACTACCCAATTAAGCTGTGTTTGAACTATGAATTATTAGTACAACTTACAAATCAAAACTCCACACAGCTCAGAAAAAGTTAATCATATTTCGAGATATCGCCTTCGAACGCATACGTTGTTTTTCGGCTTCACGAGTTTTGAAGTGTTTCTAATAGTAATACCGTCACCCCCTCAACCCTCATTGACAATGCACACAACTCAAAATTTCTTGTGCAACGTAGGTATTATTCATCGTATTTACTTGTATTATAGCGGACAATCTACGCATTAATTCTCCTCAAAATTTTGACCAGTTCATGCGCGAAATATTAGCGGGATGACGATATTAAAAACAGTGCTGATGTGTAGTACACCTACCATACGTATATTGTATTTGGCTATTTTTATATATTGATTTATATTATTCCTTGCTAACTATTCATTTCCAAGGTTGCCAATTGTTCTCTTTCTTTTTTTTTAATTTGCAGATATTCCCAGCCTTCTGTTTCACTACAGTCTGCATCTTCAAAGGTCATCGTCATTGGAGATTCCATCATACGGCATTGTAGTTTCTGCAATTTGGAGGATATTTTTTGCTTCCCAGGGGCTACTATTCAATCGCTGCGTCAGAATATTATTACAACTTTTGGAGATATAATCAATCATACTATCAACTTTGTACTTGTTCATGTTGGAACGAACAATTTAGCCAAGAGTTTTTGGTCTGAAGACATCAAGGCTTATTTTTCGCTGTATAACTGTTTAAAGGAGAGATTTAGAAGCTGTAATATTGTTTTTTCTTCCATTCTGCCTCGATGGGACAGTGAGGAACTGGACAATCTAAGTGTTATATATAACTATGATATAGAGCAGTTTTGCTTCAAACACAATAATTGTTATTTTTTTGAAAATAACGCAGAGTTTACATACGACGACAGGCTCTTTTCTAGAGATGGACTACATTTGAATCAAGAAGGTGCGAAGGTTCTATCAAAGCACTTTGAAGAATTTTTATTAAGACTTGTTGCTGGTTCTTTTGAACCAAAACAAACACATAGAATACCAGTTGAGCTGCAGAGGTTGTGGACACCAAGGAAAGTGAAAAAAAAGTGCAATCCATGGAAAGACACAAACCTTGACATTTATTTTTATAAAAAAAAAAAAAAAAGTGCACCACGCCAAAAACAACCTGAAACCTGGAGGCCAAAACAGGACATTCTTTTTCCCGACGGTTTCAGGTTGCAGAGATTTCCCTGTAAGGTAGAGGAGCCTCCACAGCTGCCACCCAACCGGCATATTCCGGAGTACCGGACAGGTATCCTTATACCGTATAAGGATATACATGTAGGATGGGGAAAAGCGCCCAGTTCCGTAAAGCTTCCGGGAGCCAGGAGCAGCTATGTTCGGAGGAAGGTGAAGAGGAAAGTTAGGAGGAAGGTGAAGAGGAAAGTTAGGAGACCCACCCACCAAAGGAGGAAAAAAAAGGTATGTTTGATTCATTATTTTGCATAATTGTATGCTAGAAAAGGAGCAGGGAAAACACAAATGTTCTTTTGAGTGGGTACTTCCAAAGTTTGCTTTTTAAATCTCTTACAAGAATTATTCATAAGTTGATATTAAAACAAGCATGTTTAAAAGCAAGAAAACCCTCTGAACTCAGTAAATTAAAACAAAAAAAATTAAATCATATTTATATGCCTAGCATAATTTTAGCATGTTATTTCATAGAGTACATTTTGAACAGTAAATGATTTTTTATTAAAATATAACTAATATATCATGATTTATTGTCTATAAACATAAAGATTAGAGAACATAAAGATATTAAGTATTGTGTTTAGTGAGCATCCATTAAATTGTGTTAATACTTTAGCAAGATTCATTATTAGTTATTTCATCTGCATTATGTTCCTAGGATCAGATACTGATGATTGATTGAACATGTGATAACAGTTGATTGTTTTCCACTCTGTTTTAGGCCTCGACAAAGACATGTAATCGCAGTCACCACTCTGTAAGCTGCGATAGCCAGATGGAAGTCCTCAGACCACCAATCCTACCAACCGATGGTCCTCCCGATCACCCTCTTTGCTGCATCTCTCCACAGCATGTAAGTATACAATATATAATTTGTGTGAAATTATTCACTTAAAAATATAATAGTCATAATCACTAACTGAATAATCCAATATCCTACAAATAAGCAAGTCGATAACTTGTTTAGTTGCAATCAGAATGGAATGTATTTTGTGTAAAATAACATAATTTCCCTTAATGTTATTCCCTGCTGTTAATCATTAGTCGAGAAATGGTCGGAATGCTGAATTGGGGTTTGAGCCACTTGAATGAAAATAATATTATATTATATGCCTCATGGATCAAACTCCTGAATCAACAGGCATTGAATGCTTATTTATCTCTTGAATTATGTAATGATAGCTTCGGATTTTCCCCCTCTATCTTTCAGGCAATGACAGAGAGTGTGCATCAAGGTCACCAGTTCGTGTCTGTCTCTCTACAACCAACCGGCCATCCGCCAGATTCTCCTTCTTGCTGCGAGCCGACACGACAACCAACTGGCCGTCCGCCAGATTCTCCTTCTTGCTGCGAGCCGACACGACAACCAACTGGCCGTCCGCCAGATTCCCCTTCTTGCTGCGAGTCGACACGACAACCAACTGGCCGTCCCCCAGATCCTCCTCCTTGCTGCGAGCCGACACGACAACCAACTGGCCGTCCGCCAGATTCTCCTTCTTGCTGCGAGCCGACACGACAACCAACTGGCCGTCCGCCAGATTCCCCTTCTTGCTGCGAGTCGACACGACAACCAACTGGCCGTCCCCCAGATCCCCCTCCTTGCAGCAGCAGTCCAGCTCAGAGTTGTGCTTCTTCTAGCCAGATGCCGTTGGGGTGAAAAAGGTGCTACCTTGCAAGCAAGACCAGTGTGGTCCTTGCAAACTGTGTGACAGGAAATCTGTTAAATACTTCCATCTTTGTACTTTAAAATCAGAGCCATTGCATAAATTAATACAGACAAAATTTGACCACATCAAAGTAACGGATTGTATATGTGCTGCTTGCAGGCAAAAATACATGAAGAAGTTAAAGTGTGCTACTTACACACCAGAAAAGACCAGGAAAAAAATAAGAAGTGATTGCTTCCTCACACATTATATGTTATGTGCAGATCTGTCCGATAGAGATTGCCAATGTTCTTTGGAATCATTTAATAGTGCCTTTTCTTTAAATTCTTTATCTATCCCGTTAACCGTGCCATTGTGTGTGAGACATCGCCGTGATTTATCACGATATGAGGAGGCCCAAAATTCTATCAAATGTGTCGTTTGTGAAGGTTTAATTAATTCAGATGGAAAGAGGTATTCATGTTCGGCCTTGTCTGATAGTGACATAATAGAATTACTCAACATAAATGAAAAGTTTGCAGTTACAAGCAGCGCTGGGTTATTATGCCAAGCTTGTTATAGTTATGCAAGAAGGCATTCTCTTAACTCAAAACCAACATCATTCAGTGGATTAGAACAAATGTTTCTGAGTGATATTACAAACATTAAAGATGGCACAGATGAACAAATGCTGAGTAATATTCTAAGTATGGTGTTTCTTCGTGTATGTCAGGTTTGTCAAGAAAGTGGAGGCTTTCTTTTTTTGACCATATATGAATACTTTTTATCTCAAGTAGTAGCAACATGCATTGATGAAAGTCAGCAATGTAGGTTACAAAAGAGTACAGTATGTTTAAAGGGGAAAATTCTCCATCAGTTTGGAAGCATTTTGATTGTCCACACAGGTGCCCGCAAAAAGGGTTCATTTTTCTATAGTGCTGAGTTGTCCCTTGACTATGTTATCAATGCATGGCATAATGTTCATTATGAACTACGTACAGAGAAACTTGGGAAAAGTAGAGATAAAGAAAGTGTTATTTCTTCTCCAATGTGTAGTAAACAGTTTGATTCCCGTACCATTGAAAGTAACTTGTCTTTCAGAAAGGTGATTGTTGAATGCAATGAAGCATTGCGTAAGCAAGGAAAACACATTACTGAACAATATGTAGAAAATCCAAAATCTGTTATAGATTTTGATTTGAACAATGCATGTTCAATATTTGACCCATACATATGGAACGCTGTATGTGTACTAACAGCCACAATTGAAGAATTGTCTTTCTTCAAGCAGTCAGATATAAAGGTAACTGAAGAGCAGATTAAATTTGTATCAGATGATACAAAAGCTGGAAGTAAAAGGAAACTGAGAAGAATTGCAGCAGTTTTTGTACTTCAGTTTATAATGAATGATGATAATTCATATCCTTTCCATATTATTATGGCCAATATTGTGAAGAAATTGTCACATTCCACTAAACTTTTGAAGGTACTTAACAACATAGGGTTTTCATGCTCTGAGAGCACTTTGGATCGTTTTTTACAGTTCATACATGACAAGCGTGATGAGGCTGGTCCTCTTTCAGAGTTACAGCCATCTGCTTTTACCATTGTGTCAATAGACAACATTGATGTGTTGACCCCTTTTGCAGCCGTTCAAGTTGATAAAACAAGAAGTTGGCACGGAACATCAATAATGGCCCAGCAGCCAAAACCTTTCAGTGAACATTTACATGACTATGAACTACTTAAAACGATGCAAACTGACTCAAGTGCAGATATTCCTGTGAGTTGCTACGGTGAATCAACAGAATCTGTTGCAAATGAAGATGTTAAGGTGAAAAAGCCTTCTGTCCGGCGGAGAAAGGCAAAGCTTGATTTTCTTGATATTCCAGGCCCATCATCTTTTAATCCACCATCATTCAAAACTTCAATAAGATCTCAACTCAATGCTGCAAGTTTTGAACTGTCTGACATAGAAACATGTACTGAGAAACGTATAAGTAATGAGATTATGCTGTACACTATGGAGCGTTTTTACTATGTTTATAACGATATTCCAACTGTTATTCCTGGTCTTAAATGTAAGCTTGCTTTAGAGAATGACAAATTTGTTGAAAAATCCCAAGTTTCTTACATGTATGTGCTCAATGAGAAGGCAGATTGTCCAGCTACTTTGAAACGTTCTCTTGGCCTCCTATATGATGCATTTGGAGTTAGTAAAACTGTTAATCATTTAGTAATAGCTGGTGATGGAGCGACTGTTCGATTATTATTAAATTTGAAGGCAGAATATGGAGAATCACTTGATTGGGTCATCCCATTTCTGGGAGATTGGCATATTTTGAAAAATTTTCAAGAAGTGCTAATGAAAATATTTTGGGATTCAGGGTTAAAAGACATTGCAAAATTAACACATAAACAGATGACCCTGAATAGTCTTGGTAACTGTACTAATTTTAAGAGGACCCATAGATTCCTTATACAGGTATATGAAGCTATATTTATGTTCCTGCTTCAATGTTTTTTAAACCAAAATTCAGATTCATCTCAGTTTAGCAAAGAACATTTCTTGCAGAAGGTCGGAGAACTTGTTTCATCATGAAGAAGGCGATTTCAAAGGCCTTTCAGAATTTTTGCTACTTCAAGAACAATTTCGAGTCCAATATTTCCAACAAATTCAGAGCAAATTTTATGATTTTTGTGAGAGCATGTCTCACAAATGTCAAACTTTCAAATTTTGGACACAGTTTTTGTTTAAGGATTGTTTGTGCTATCTCCATCTATGGATTGCCATAAGATCGGGGAATTGGGACCTACGAACTGCTGCATTGAAGTCAATGACACCTTTGTTTTATGCCTTTGATAGGCAAAATTATTCTTATCTCATTCCATGTCATTTACGCATGCTTCATACACTGCCAGAATACATACTAGATCATTTTAGAAGTGGTGCATTTGTGTGTAGCATTTCAGGTGCAAACGTTTCTAAGGTAGCTGCTGATGAAGCCCATGAAATGCTTATTAACAAGGATGTGAAAAACACATTTTCTCATCGCTTGCCACAGCATGTTGAAAAAACCTGTGCAACTTTGCAATCTCAAGCACAATTGGTTAAGAATGTTGAAGAACAAATTGGTGTTTCCAGAAAATGTAATTTGCAACGTGACTTACAAATGTCTGTTTTCTCTTCTGAATTTCTGAATGTCAAAAGTTATTTTCAAGTTGTAAGTAAAACTTTAATGTTTGACCCCAGTCAACCAGAAAGTTTATTTCATGTATTTACAAATTTGTCTGCAACTGCAGTACAACAAAAATCACTTATGACGTACAGACAGTTGGGTGATGAAGCTTATATTTCATTTTGTAAAACACAGCTATTACATGACACCTCTGTTAAGAAGCCAGTGAGGAGAAAATTCAAACTAAAAACTTTTTCTAAAGAAAAAATAAGGGCTAAAAAGTTACTGATTTGGAAAAGGAAAAGCGCTTGATAACACTTTGTTACAAACGAACATTGGCTGCTTCAGTAGAGCAACAGACTCCAGTGTCTAGTCTGAATCAGTTCATTGAAGCTCCTAGAGCAATATGCTCACCCAGTGGGCTTCCTAACAAAGGTGCCAAATCTGTTGTATATGACCTTTTTGATAAACGCTTTACTTCAGACTTCAAAATAGTTAGTGATGCGATATCTTTTGACAATGCTGATGTTTGCATTATTATAGAGGGTATGAATATTATATATTCGTCACCATTAAGGCAAATGAAATTATTTGAAGAATATGCACAATTTTTGATAAAAAGATGGATTCATTTCTACTATCGTAAAGGTTATAAAGAGGTTAGAATTTTATTTGACCAGTGTGGAACCCAAGGTGTATCTCCCAAAGGTATAGAAAGAAGTAGACGAGATGACATTGGAGAGAGTAGTAATTCAGATAACATTTTTGAGAGCATTAGTGACAATGCAGCATTGCCAAATAATTGGATGAACTTTTTGAAAATCCGTAAAAATAAACATGCACTTTGTCGCTACTTGTCAAAAAAATTCATAGAAAATGCGCAATCAGGGTTTCAAAATACAAGTCAAATATTTATTACATCTGGAGGCTTTCATGTAGGGGAAAAAGAACTCCCTGAATGGAGTGGTGCAATTGTTACTGAACATGGTACAGATAGACACGACATGTGTCATAATCACGAGGAATCTGACACACAGATTTGGTTACATGTGTTTGATAGTTCATGTAGAAATATTCACATCTATTCTATTGATCGAGATATTGGATTAATAGGGCTTCCACTCAATTTTCATGAAAAAGAAGTTATAGTCCAATTTCGTTCTAAGCCTGGGGATGAAAAATACATTCATCTCTGTTCATTACAATCGGCGTGTTTGAAAGACTCCGATCTATCCCATTTAATTTGCAAAGACATAAATGTAACAAAATGTCTTCAGGTTTTGTATATATGTAGTGGGTGTGATTTTGTGTCTTTTTTCTCACGCCTTGGGAAAGGTATATTTTTAAAAGTGTTTTTCCAGTATGCAGCTTTTATATCTGGAAATCTCACTTCTGCATCTCCTGGTCTCCTCTCTCAAACAGATCTAAATGTCAACTCCAATTTGGGTTTGTTGGCTTTCTATAGATTGATATTATGTGTATATTTTAATGCCAATAGATCATGCCTACATAATTTTAGCTCTCCTATGGAACTGTTTAATAGTGTCCAAGCAGATACAGTGGAAGAGCATCATTCAAAAGCTGTTGAAATTGTGCGTAAAGCTTCTTGGAAAGGGGTGTACGAAGATGAGCTTATGCCCTCAGATGAAGCCCTTCATCTACACTGGTTGCGTACTTGTTGGGTCAGTACCGTCTGGGGAAATGTAATGCTCGATAAATTTATGTACCCCGACATCACAAAGTATGGTTTCAAGGTTACGCAGCATGATGGAGAGATGATAGTAGATGTAGAATGGGATTCAAGTGAGAATATTAAGAAAATTAAAGAAAATGTCATATACCTTACACGCGGCTGCTCCTGTTCAAAAAGCAAATGTGTTAATAGGCAATGCAAATGTAAAAAACTCAATAAGTTCTGCGGCCCTGGATGCAAATGCACAGGTTGTGAAAACATCCCAAACATCCAAAAAGTTAATAATACAAGTTCTGTAGATGAAGATGATACTAATGATGATGATGATGATGATGATGATGATACTGATGATGATACTGATGATGATACTGATGATGATGACAATGTTGATGATAATGACGATGGTTATAAAGAAAATGAAGAAGTCATTCATTACTTAACCACAACTTCTTTTGAGGATGATGTGAATGAGCTTATTACAGAAGCGTTTTACTCAGAATCAGAATCGGATGATCCTGGTGAAATAGACATTTGATTTGTTTTGTACAGTATGAAAATTATTTGTATGATGATGTACTACAGACTGTACATGTATTCAATAACTTATGCACTGGCATTGACTATATAACTTGATGACTGCCTGTAAAGAGTGATACTTAAATTCATAAACTCAGTTGGTTTTAAGTACTATCCTTAATTGGTATCTTTACATTTTATATTTGACTGTTAGCCATTGAATTCCATTTCAGGGAATATTAATGCATTTTATATGTTGTAGTAACTTGCCTGTATGGTGCCAAATTATTTAACTTGCCAGATAGTATTAAGCCAAATAAGTGGATTGACATTTTTGTAAAAGTCAGGACTTCTTTTCATTCCACATTTCAAGTGCAGCTCATTGTATATAGTATTTGTGTATCAACATGACTCTTTCTGTATGGATCAGACTTCATACTTAGGTTCAGAATATTTATGTGAATGTGTTATGTACATGGATACATGCCAGCGAAATGAAAAGGCATTTTATAGATTGTTTGTTTGAGAAGGAACAGAATATTTGTATGGTACAAAGTAAGTACAAATAACTATTTCATCATGATTCAATCATGATTTTTATTAATATTTGTATTGAGGAAGATTTTCATGTTCTTTGATCTAACCAACCAGAAAGTCATTATATAGTATTGTGCCTAAAAGCATTACAGGTGTGAAACTAGACTTGCCAATATATTTGTTCAAGTGATATAAACTGTATGTTAACAGTTTATTTGCATACATTCTATGTTGAGATCATTAGGTAGAGATGATACTGTTGAGGCTTGTGTGTGAGAACCAACATAAATGTTGTAGAATATTGTACATGTGTTTTTTTAAAAGTGGATTGACATTTTTGTAAAAGTCAGGACTTCTTTTCATTCCATATTTCAAGTGCAGCTCATTGTATATAGTATTTGTGTATCAACATGACTCTTTCTGTATGGATCAGACTTCATACTTAGGTTCAGAATATTTATGTGAATTTGTTATGTACATGGATACATGCCAGCGAAATGAAAAGGCATATGTATAGATTGTTTGTTTGAAAAGGCATTAGTTATGACAGAATATTTGTATGGTATAAAGTACAAATAAGTATTTTATCATTCATGATTCATTCATGAATTTTAAAAATATTGTTATTAAGTTTTTCATGTACTTTGATCTAACCAACCAGAAAGTAGTGTTGTGCCTAAAAGCATTACAGGTGTGAAACTAGACTTGCCAATATATTTGTTCAAGAGATATAAACTGTATGTTAACGGTTTATTTGTATACATTCTATGTTGAGATCATTAGGTAGAGATACCGTTGAGACTTGTGTGTGAGAACCAACATAATGTTGTAGAATATTGTACATGTGTTTAAAAAAAAAAAGTATTTATTCTTTATTAAAAGATTCAACTTCCTGAAATATTTTCTTCATTTGCAGCCATATTTCTTTTATTGTAAATTTTGTACGTTTGATTAAGCTGTGTTGAGAGATGTGTGGAGAGATGTGTGGAGAGAGCGTGAAGGGGCAGAGAAAGTGGGAGAAGCTAAGACGGCCAAGACTGCATGATATTGAAAATGTTCTGGGGAAATGCCATATACTTGCTTGTTAAAAGGGTCAGGGAATAAATGTAAAGAGTTGTGAAAACATGCCAACCTAAGCCAATCAGAAGAGTGCATTTTGGCACGTTTCCTGACTTGCGATTACATGCAAATTATCCCAACTCTTAATGCAACATCTAAGTTTGCGCAAATAAAAAGTAAAAATACATGTTTGCACGCTGGTGTTGACTTGAATAGCTAGCTAATACAGAAGTCACAATGCCCATAGCTAAAAAACACTGTTGATCAGAAACAGTGAATGGGAAAATTAGTGTGAACAGTAAAATGTAACTTTTTCACCAACTGAAAATGAAAGGGTTCAGTTTGAACACGAAACAAACTATTTTTGTACTCAAACCGCGTAAAAACAAAGAATGTTACTATTCTTCAGAATATTCTGATTTGGAATTAATTTACAAACGTTTAAATTCAATCAAATTATTTCCAACTTGTGTGTCCACACAAGGTGTACGCATTGCGCCTCCCCCATAATTACAATAATATAATAATATCACAAACTGAATTTGTATGAGAAAGACCAGTTCTAGCAGCCAACACATATGTCTATATGTGGGGCATGATTACACCTACGCCATTAATATGACTTCTCAATAATTATGACTTCAGTTAACTGAGTGGAATAAGACTAAAATGATATCACAGTAGAATTCATAAAATAAGCATGTTTATGCTTATTTTATCCTTTATAAGGATAATTTGTATAAATTTACTTTTTTGTTTCTGGCGAAGCAAGTCATTTAAGTTTGATGACCCCGACCGTACGCAGGTTAGCCAATCATAGAGCTCAACGGCCTGACTGGCTTCGGGGAGAAAATGACCGAACATTTTTATTTCGATGAAATAACAACACCATATTAAAATCGTATTCCTGACCCGTGCAAGCAACAAAATGCAGAGCAAATGATATCAGTCGGCAGAAAATTAAACAAAGATACTCATACCACAAAAAAAAATGAGAGTCGCCGATATTACGGTGGTGTTTGGGGGATTTCAAAAGTCCTTTTTTTTGTTAACTTTTCTAAAACCTTTTTTCTAATTCGTAACAAAATAACATATTTTAAAGATTTGAAATCTAATTTAATTTTTAGCTTAGGTGAAAGGTAATTTTCTCCTCTTTAATATGATGTGTAGGTTGAATATATTTGAGTATACTATACGACATTAATACCGCGTCGAATAGCAAAGTGCAACTGCTCATGAATTATTCATAGGCACGCAAAACGTCACTAAAAACCCTACACCGGGCGAAAACCGTGCATAACAGTACGATAATCCGAAGCGCTATTTCCTGCGTTGCATGTGGACTATATATGTGCAATTATAATCAGGCTGAATATCTTCTTTATTATATATGTGTGTGAGTAAGTGCTACTTTGAAATTTGTTTTTAGTGTGAAGTCTATTTGTTTGTATCTCCAGCTGCGATCGCTGTGAGATCTCCCCAATTCCTGTTCGCCCGGGTTTGTAAAGTAAATTATTAGGATTGCGGCTGCGCCCTCTTTCGGTTAACCGCAGAGATTTTGGATACGGACAAAAGGGAAATGGTAAAAAAAATACGATAAATATACAATAAATCAGATATCAATTTAAGGCTATCATTGCAAATTAGTTTTGTCAAGTTGTGTGGTACACAGATTTACACATGTATGGCTCATGTAGTACACAACTTTACACAACTTTCCACAACTAATTTGCAGTGCATCGTGAGTGACCTAATGTTGCTTTGTTCATGTCTAAAACAATCATATTTCATAGCCAAGAGTATAAATTTAAACACCACTTTTCTCAGTATTTGCTCAGGCGTTGTCTGGCAAGCTTAGCTCAAAGTTTGGGTGACACTTAGACATTATGGATGACTTAAAACAAGGTCAAACAATGAACGATGTGCATAAGTAAGTTGCCCAACCGTTCAAGTATAGGATTTGGCATGAATGACACTTTGGTGGCCTATAGATGCAAGCTCAGTACCGGGCTAATTAAGTAGAACAGTGCGTAATTTGAACCTTCCCATCCTCTACTAACCCCCCCCCCCCCCCCTACCCCTCATTAAAAGTGATTCCGTAACGTCACATTCTGTAACTTTGAGCTTTCACATCTTCCAACAATTTCATATCACAAATATTACTTTTGGAAAGAACTTTAATGAAACACTTTTAAAGGCTCTTGTAACTTTATTGACATGTGCAAAATGTGATGAATGATTGTCAATATGGTAGAGTGCATGAAACAGGTTTTCCAGTATACTTATAATAATACTCAATACTTATAATAATACTCAATTATTGAGCGTCCCAGAACGCTTTTCGATTGTAGTCAAAACCATTGAACTTTTTTTTCCCACTAGGTAAACAGTGCTCATCCATGGAACTTTAACATATCATTCGGAAAAATCTTCCAACGATTTCATAATTATCACAAATATTACTTTGGGAAAAAAAACTTCAATGCCATGCACGCACAATGTAGATACTTGACTATGTCCATTGTATTGTGCGGTGGCATATTGTATACATACGTGGCTCTATTAATGTATTTACACTCCCTTACATAAGTGGCTCTATTGGATCATTTGGATGTATGCCCCCTTATGATGATGATGATGATGATGATCCACAGCACTTGTATGACGCCATTTATCTGTTCAAATATTCAAAGGCGCCGCTCCTCCAAAAACTAAATTTACTGCTCATATTGCTTGAAAAGAAATGTTTTTAGGCCTGCTTTGAAACCTTCAAGTTTGTCAATTTTGCGAAGCACAAGAGGGAGGGAGTTCCAGAGGCGTGCCTTTCAATAGAATTCCTTTGAAACCCCCCTTCCATTTAATTTGGCAGTCTAAAGGTTAAAAGGCTCTTTACCTTTGTTGACATGTGCAAAACGTGATGAATGGTTGATAACGTATTGCTGTGATACTTGATACTTACTTGATGAGGTAATCCCTTGAAGCAGCTACAAAGCTATACTGCAAAGCTATATACTGTATATCCACTGAGTATTGTACGAGAATTTCACACTAAATGGATATTATGGTCAAATTAAGCCTGTAGTGAAACGGTTACACGACGGTTAACCGACCGGCAACGGCAAAAACGTTTTCATTTTTACGGTTTCGGTTAACCGAAAAAAAAATAAAAAAATAAATAAAGTATGTATATATCGGTTTTTTTGTTTTTTTTCTTTGTTCTTATCCCCATTCTATAGATTCGATCAGACAACGGCACGTTGAGCCCTGCTTATCTATTGCTAAAGTAAAGGTATTTTACATGTATCACAAATAAACAAAACAAATAAACAAATGGTAAGATGATTAATGAATAGATTTAGACTGGTAGAGCAAAATTTAGAACAATCATTTGTGATGAGATATCCAAAAGCTTTCATCTTGATAGCAGTTTGTAGACTAACTTGGCACTGCCCTGCTGATTCCAGATATCGGATATATCCGAGAAAAAAAAAAAATAAAATAAAATAAAATAAAATTAATAATAATAAAAAATCAAGACAAAAAAAATCGTTCGGTTAACCGGTTTTTGCCGTCGGTTAACCGGTTTTCAAGATAACCGACTTACTACAGGGCTAGGTCAAATAATGAGCGAACATGACAAGTATTAATTGCCAACTCACTGCACTTACTTTATACACAGTTATTATAAATGTCCACTTTCCGAATACTTCAATTGTAAATATTTTTTTAACGAAAGGGAAAATTCGAAAAACCGAAACGGACTCTATGCTTCTATCGGTCATACGAATACAAGAATTAGGTTTGAGAGAACCACTATAGAGTTCCAACTGAAGTAAGATGTGTGGATGTGGGCAATATCACTAGATCCCTTTAACCTGTTAAAGGTAGTTCAGATTCGTCAAATGAGATGCGCGGCGCCATCTTGCATACGCGTTGCGCACGGTGCGTAATGCACGTTAGCTCAGTGTCATGCGGTGCGCGCAAACTAACCCAGTTCAAAATGGCGACCCGCTATGTAGCATCCCCACGCTTGATGCCCTTTAACTACATCACCTATCTCTTCACTTGACAGTCTTGAGACTCGTATAATATTAGTGTCAAGAGTCAGGCCGAGTCACTTTAGTTATTAATGACTTACTAATAAGTCAATACGCTTAGTTTAATCAGATAGGCGGAGAAACAAAGGCACGTAAGTCGTGACAATGCAGGGTGAACCTGATAAGCTACACGCGAGAATCTGTTTCTATATAGTATTAAAGGGGTAGTTTAGTTTTGGTAAGGCTGAACTTAAGTAGCTAAAACCTGCACAGTAACATTATAAACTAATAGTTATAACTCCACCATGCTCGAAAGGTACACAAAATTACAAACGACTAAGTAAAAAGCCTGTTATCATTCAAAAAGAGCCATTCAAACACAAGAGGGCGCTTTTTAAAAGGCATTGGTTTCAACCATTTTTCATACAAAATTATGCATGTGATGTTTTATTGATATAATGATTAAATAGCGAGATCATCAACAACTATTTAAAAAACGCTTTTGAAAATTTTTGAAAAAGTGCAAGCATTTTAAATTTTTTTTCTAAAAATCATCTAATTATTTGGGCCCCAAATAATGATAAGATCAGATATATTTATTGATATTTCAGCCGTTTCTGGGTCGATTTTGACCAAATAAAGTTTATTCTGCCATTAAAATTGCATGTTCTCTCAAATTCGACATTCAGTTTTTCATTACCTCACAAAAAAATTGTGATGTGCAGCGCCCTCTCTACCAAAACTAAACTTCCCCTTTAATTAAGCAGATGCGCATTCCCTCTTTAAAGGACAATGAAATCCAGACGAATTGTTGTATGCACTATAAGACACTAAATATAATGAATAGTCTCTGAAAATTTGAGCACAATCGGTCAAGAAATAAGAAAACTATGGCTCTTTGAAAAGAGCCATGTATTTCTTTGAGTGACTCAAATTGGCAACGCACTGTGGCAAAGTTGTGGACAACTCCCCATACATTTTGTACACAAAATTTCAGTTTTGTTAAATTTTCTCAATATTTATGTTTACCCTTCGTTCGAGTTCAACATATGTTTTGTAGAATGCTTCTATACATAACATATCATGAGTTGGGGGAATGGAAAAATGTGACTATGAAGAAAACTGTTAAAAAGCGGAACATTTGTGTACAAAACATATGGGGAGTTGTCCACACACTTATCAGAGTGCGTTGCCAATTTGAGTTCCCCATAGGAATAAATGGACATCTTCAAAGAGCCATAGTTTCCTTGTTTCTTACCCGATTATGCTCTAACTTTCAGAGATTATTCTTCTTAATCTCTTCAAGACTATGAAAGCAACATTTTGCTTGGGTTTCATTGCCCTTTAATACTATTTTTAAATTCACAATTAAAGAGGTCGGTGTCTCCAATACTTGACTCTCTTTACCATGATAATGCTACCATAATCAGATAGTGATTACAATGTACTACTAAACACAAAAGATTGAAAGCGCAATATGGATGGTGAGGATTCATTGGGTGCATAACGAATATGACTATATGCCTTCGTTTATGGTAAATCGGAAAACAAAATACAACATTATTGGCGTGGCGACTTTCAAGTTTCAAAGAACAATAAGAAACATAGCGGGACAATTTTTTTTTAAACAAAATAAAGAAATACATAATGTGTGCCCCCCCCCCCCCTTTATCAGTCCGACCACGGAATACACAACTGCACGACATGAAAGGAGTGGAAGGAGTGGAGTAGTTCTGCGGATCGGAGGTGCCACATAAACCAAAGAGGTGCATGTGCATGCCCCAGTCAGACCATGTTACATCACTATACTGTTCCCAATCACATGACATTTGTATGTTGTACGAAACATTATTTTACAGGCTCCACAAGGCGATATGCAATTATGTACATGTTATGCCTGAATCCCCCTTTCTGCAGTTGTATAACGAATTTTAAAAGGCCATCATGCGGTTCATTAGTCAACAAAGGCCATGCGTGTCGTTTGTGCGTTTCACAAAGTGTTACACAATGCAGGAATTAATTTGTAGTTTTACGGGGCTACTTTTTCAATGTGATGGATATCACAAAATACATGTAACACCCTATGAGGCTATGGTAATTTTAGGGGCTACCTATTGAATTTAGGGGGGCATTTTGAAAATTAGGGGACAAAATCGCCCTCAGCCCCCGTATATTTCCTACCCTGGACTGTTACATAATCATGATCATTACAATGTGATGTTGTAGTAAATCAGAGTAACCGCAGTTACTCTAGACTAGTGAATGTAGGGATCGTTATCGATTACATGTATACAACTTCGAGTGGCGACTCGCGATCAATCACAACGTCGCAACTGCCCATTGTAAGAGAAGTTGCATTTGATTTAAAAAACAAACCTGCGTTTTATATCGTAATTTCACTTTTATTTCATGCCTGCAGACCTGTTCCGCGTCTCGCGATGCGATATTTTGTTCGCAGTATTGTGTACGTGGTAATTTTTATATTATGAAATATTCACACATTTTATGCAATGTAAGTCAAGGTGTTTATCTTGCCAACCATGTTTAGCATGCATTATGAATAGTTCGCCAGGTTCAATTTCAGCCAAACTCACTTGGAACAGTCCTTCGCATTTCCTGCACCTAGTTGCGTTGCTTTTGGTAACAGTCACAGAACAGTTATAAGATGGGTTATGGTTTTGGAAATGTCTCCCATGGATATATTATATTTATGATTGAATGAATAGCGTTCCGGAACGATTTTCCATTGAAGTATACATGATCAATAGGTGATCTGAGTGACATGAATGTTCATGTTTTTTTTTACTAGGTAAACATCATTCTGCATCAGTACTGCCATGAACAACAATTATTCGCCAACCTTATGACAATCGTTTATTTTACCCAACCTTTAAGTTTAACCTTATGACAATCGTTTATCTTGCTCTTTCTACCACATATTTTCCTTCAATCTAAGTTATATCAGCAGGGATGCACTCCCATATCCCACCTCTGGGACTATTGGCGAGGCAGTGTATCCCTGGTTATATCAATAACCATAATAAATTGCATAACTATAATTGCCGTCTTACATAAAATTCGTTCTTCAGTAGCTTAATGATATATAATGATGCTGGATCTGGATCTGTATTTGTTTTGCAATGTTGTTGGCGTTAATTCAAAATGAATATTTAGGCTGGATCTGGATGTAATACAATTATTACATCTACAATCAACTGTGGCGTAGCTGCATGGGACACAGAGGGCACGTACCCCCCCCCCCCCCCCCCCCCCACTCCCATAATGTGACAAAATACAGTAAAACACAAGGGGAATAATTATGTGGAAATAATGAAATGCCCCCCCCCCCCCCACCCCCGCTATAAATTCGCGTGACCCCCAAATCAGTCCAACCACCCTGTATACGCTACTGATGATCAATTACATTTATCAAGTATCAGGAGTATGGGAAAGGACGGTTGAAAGACCAGCTGCCCAGTGTCCATCATATATATTTCATAATATCTACCTCCAATTGTTTATCATAAATTATGCATAAATTATACATCATTGCCACATAAATAATGGCATATGTTTTATTAAAACATAACTTAACATCTCAGCTGGGTTAACTGATTTAGGTTTTAGTGGGCTAAATTATTTTTGGTTGCTAACCCTCACCTGTTTCGTTGTGCTGTTGAGGTTGACATCGATCACGGCAGGCTGGCCCGTATGTCCATTGCCCGGAGACGCTGCTGAATCATTTCCATTCAACTCCAGCTCCTCCATCGGGGCATCATCACTCACCCCCTCCTCCTCCTGCGGGGCCGGTGGCTGCATCTCATGATTCTCCATCCTCAAAATCGTCCGCTAGCTACTACAATACTACTACAGCTGATGCTATTATTTCTCTGGTTATATTCCAAACGCTCGCGAGACGTGGTGTGGTGGTGTATGCAATTGGAGGAAAGATAGACAATTATACTAGTGGTGGTACACGATGATTATCAACCACATCACAAGCTACTAAGTAATAAAGATAATTCCACACGTTATCTCCACACGATAACAAGCTCACCAATACATGCTTACATTATTGCCCAGTTGTAAATAATGTACCTGCGACTGCGAGTACAGGCGGGCGTTCAGCAGCATGTACGATGGGGTCAATTGTTCGTACACTCCTGATTTTTCGTTTGTTATGTAGGGAGCTCTCCCTGCTCACGTGCACGTCTGCCTGACTCCGATACGGGTAGTTGCACAGCCCGATCAATGTATAGGGGACACTGTTACGTAATAGCTCCGAACTGGGCGGAGGGGCTTATGAGTCAAAACTGGCCCAACCTAATCGCAGAGGCAATTGGAATCATTGGCTCTAAACCCATCGATGTCCACATGCTAGAATGACATAACATTTAATAGAGCGTATAGATGAGCACTCACACCGTCCTTGCTAGTTTAACATGTGGGTTTATCCATGCATGTCTAGAGATCAGGGGAACTAGGGCTGGTTCTGCGCCACGGTCTAGCTCTCGCCCAGATGATCTGCCAGTGCGCAAACTCAAAAGTATAACGGTTATATAAGGTCAGTAATCTTTACTTTAGGAGCCTAGAGTGGCGACACAACCATGCACAAGATTATTTTACACAACAAAAGTTGGTTCCTAATTGTTGAAAATCTTCGTACGCGAAGCCAGTGAAATGTTTATGAGGGCAACTTACATCGTATATATATACACAACCACAGTACATACCCCCCTGACATGTGTCCTTCTGTAGCGACATTAATATATATTTCTTATTTCCGGTAGTAATTGCGATAATTATGACCAGACCTGGATGAATAAAATGATTGAAATGTATTTTCCACAGCACACTTCATTAAAAGATTTAGTGCACTGTCCGACACCATTGTGGTGAGCATTAGACCTGTGACCAAAAACGTTTTTTTGTAAAACATTTATTTGTGCTCGAAGCCATTAGAATAATATAAATGCCAAATTCTCAATAGAATTACAGCTAAATTGCGGCAATTATTTTCGACATTTCTAACTCGATAAAAACCATACATTCGTAAAATATGATTGTGAAATAAAGAAGAAAATGCCTTTCACAGCACGTTCATTTGAAAGACGTGTGCTGTTGGATAAAAGTTGTGTTTCTCGCTTAAAACCTCTGTACACGAAGCCATTACAATGTTATTGCAGTCAATTACTTCTCTAATATTTTAAAAATACATGTGCCATCACCATTAATCATAATTATAGCAATCAAATCCATTTCCGACTCCAATTAAACCCAAACCAGGAATTGTTTTAATAATCATAATTGCGAAACACATTATGCACAGCACGTTTCATTTCAAAGATGTGTACATGTGCTGGATGATATAACATGATCATAACTATAACGTAATTATTCTTGAAACTTCTGTGCACAAAATCATCATGTGCAGGTCAATTACTATATCAATCATTTTGTTTAAAGGGACTCAGTAACATTGTCTAAATCCTCAAAACTTACATGGAACTTCTGTCATACCTTATCATATTCATATTAACAATAACAGCACAGGACAGGTTTCGGTTTTTCAAATTTCCATTTCGTTCAAAAGACATTTACGAATGAAGTGTTCAGATATGAAATTGTCTACGGGATAATTTCATGCCGTGTACAACGTAATTGCGATGAGTAAGTGAATATCACTTTGCATTTTTTCTAATATCTTATCAAAAAACATCCAATTAACGTGAAATTTTCACACATTACTTTGTGGACATATCAGATCACTCCAATACACATTGTATTAATCGCCCATCACTTTTTTGCACTTGTGCCAACAAAGTTACTAGATCCCTTTAAGCGTCATATTAAGCTTAGCGGTTAGAATGTCCGCCTCATGCACGGGAGGTCCCGGGTTCGAACCCTGACCGGGTCAAACTAAAGACCTTAAAAATGATCTAGCCAGCCGCTCAGCATCTACATTGTATTATAATGGAGAAGGGTAAGTTAAACACACGAGTTACCAGAGGACTAGCCCCTTCTGACTGTAACTTTCACTACATAATTATAGTAGACGTTTGGCCTAGGGCTAATGAATCGGAGATTTGGCACGGGAAGGACTTTAACTAACAATATTTAAGCTGTATCAGAAGAGAACCCTGTATACGATTAAGCCATCAACATGTAAAACTAACACCTCTAATATTACACTGACATGCAACTTATTCGTGTGTCTTCATTTTTATAGCAATCCGTGACCTTATTATTGTAAAATACACATTCATAGTAATTGTGATAATGATGGAAATTTAATTATTTTCCACAGCACGTTTCATTTCAAAGAGTTGTGCTGTACAACAGAATGTGATTATTGAAACCACTGCACACAAAACCATTAAACAGTTACCATGGTTTTACTGAATCCAACTTCTCTAAAGTTAGTGACCCTTTTCTCCAACTCCCATGGCGCATATAGAGACATACAATTATGTGATATGCGCGTTATAAATACATTACTATTATTATTATTAAAGATGAAAATTCCTGCTATACAGCACAGTTTATTTAATATCTTGTCATTTATTTCCCGGAGATAGACTGGAACTTTTATCACTCACATACTTCACCGGATCACCCTGCACATCGCTTCTTGGAAACGGTGCAGATAAATCGCCTTGAGCTACAACATGTCGACCAACCGACAAGATACAGAGACGGCCAGAACCCATCTTTGCTGGATCTAGTATTTACAGAGGATCAGGGTCCAGCAATCAACATCGACTTTATGCCTCCTCTGGGAAGAAGTGATCATCTGTGCTTATTGATAGAACTTGACATCAGTACGGAAAAGAGCACCACAGCAAACACACTTCGTTACCACTTCAATCGAGGGGACTACGACCACCTTAGAGAAATCCTAGGCAGTGTTGATTGGAACAACCACATTGAACACGTAAACTGCAATGCAGCATGGGCTTTTGGACCAATTTTGGTGGGAAGAAAGATTCAACTTACATTGAAGTCCTCCTCAACACGCAACACCCAACTTGCAGTTATTATATTATAGTATAGTACAAATTCAGCCGCACCAACCCAACATATATGTAACGACCGGAAGAACTACAGGACACAACCTATCCTTCCGTACAGATGATGATGATGATGATGATGATGTTGTGCGACGTAAAAAGTATAATGATTAAAGGGATAGTTGAGTTTTGGTAGAGAGGGCGCTAGACTACTTTTGTTTGTTTGTGAGGTAATGAAAAACTGAGTGTAAAATTTGAAAGAGCATAATATTTAAATAATAAAATCATCTTTGTTTGATCAAAATCGGTTCAGAGACGGCTGAAATATCCATAAATATAACAATTTGTAATAAACCTGGGGCCCCAGGTTTATTAGACTATTTTGAACCAGCCGTTAAAAATTCAAAAAGATGCTTCCTCTTTTCAAAAAGTTACAAAATAGGTATTTAAATAGTTGTTGGTTATTTTTCTATCTAATCACTATTTCAGCAAAGCAATCACATGCACAATATTTTATTCAAAATGGTTGAAACCGATGAGTGTTTAGAGAGCGCCCTCTTAAGTTTGAACGGCTCTTTTTGAATGATAACATGATCTTTACTATGTCATTTGTAATTTTGTGTTCCTTTCTAGTTATAACTATTAGTTTGTAATGTAATGATGCAGGTTTTGGTTACTAAAATTCAGTTTCACCAAAACTGTACTCTCCTTACCAGAACTGAACTATCCCTTTAAATACTGTATGTGTACATGTGGGAACAATGTGTGTGTGCATGTGTATGTATGTATTCATGTATGTATGTATGTATGTATGGTATGTATGTATGTATGTATGTGTGTATGTATGTATGTGTGTGTGTGTGTGTATGTATGTATGTATGTATGTATGTATAATATGTATGCATGTATGTATGTATATGTGTGTGTGTGTGTGTATTTGTTGTGCGTGTGTGTGTGTGTGTGTGTGCGTGTGTGTATGTGTGTGTGTGTTAGTGTGAGTGTGTATGAAAGTGTGTGTATGTGCGTGTTTGTGCGTGTGAGTGTGTGCGTTGAGTGTGTGGTTGTGTGTGTATGTATTCATTCAAACCAAAATTGTATGCAAAATGTATTTCATGGTAAAAATCATAAATAGGCGTATCATGCTTGTCTTTAGTCACACCCCATCCATACCCCCCAAAAAAGCAAAACAAAATAACATTGCATCACGTATAGCTGTGAAGACAACTCGATGAACAATTCGTGTCATCATGTCATGATGCGTGTCAAAGCCATCATAGAAGTGACTAAAACAAATAGGCTATATGGCTCGATAATACCTTCTATGAGAGCATTTGCTACCAAGAGCAAGTAGTTCGTTGGCCTCATGACATGTACAGTATGATATTGAGAGATTGTCATGCGTGCGCATGTAGATCGGGAACTATTCGAAATGCTGCTCCGCGGTTTGCCATTTTTAACTAGGCTATAAGTATAACCTTCTGCGCACTGAATACCATGCCAATTGTGTCAGTGTATATTTCGCACCGTGGGCAAGGTGTTCGCAAGTTGACATAGTGCCGTCTAATTACGAATCCTAAACACACTAAAATTGAACGTTTGTACATGGAGGTGTGATCATCTATGTTGACATGATTAAGATGCAACAGGTGACATAGAGTTGATAACAGTTGGGGACTTATAACCGCGTCTTAAAAATACATTTGAATATATTTTTCATTTTAAAGGGATAGTTGAGTTTTGGTAGAGAGGGCGCTAGACTACTTATTTTTTTTGTGAGGTAATGAAAAACTGAGTGTAAAATTTTAAAGAGCATAAGATTTAACTAATAAAGTCATCTTTGTTTGATCAAAATCGGTTCAGAGACGGCTGAAATATCCATAAATATAACAATTTGTAATAAACCTGGGGCCCCAGGTTTATTAGAGAATTTTGAACCAGCCGTTAAAAATTCAAAAAAATGCTTCCTCTTTTCAAAAAGTTACAAAATAGGTTTTTAAATAGTTGTTGGTTATTTCTCTATCTAATCACTATTTCAACAAAGCATCACATGCACAATATTTTATTCAAAATGGTTGAAACCGATGAGTATTTAGAGAGCGCCCTCTTACGTTGTAACGGCTCTTTTTGAATGATAACATGATTTTTACTACGTCATTTGTAATTTTGTGTTCCTTTCTAGTTATAACTATTAGTTTGTAATGTAATGATGCAGGTTTTGGTTACTAAAATTCAGTTTCACCAAAACTGTACTCTCCTTACCAGAACTCAACTATCCCTTTAATGACCTCTATTATACACAGTTTTACCCGCTATAAAAAAAACAATACAGCTATGAAAAACAGCCCTGTTGAGTATCAATTGAATACCATTGGTTGAGAAACCATGGCCTTGTAATCAAATTGAAATATGATATTAACAAGCTTCATTCAATGAGTTAGAGACTGAAATAGATAGCCCTTTACACGGAACCTCGCATTCTTTAATCACTGCTGATGACGGCTGATTAATGATTAACATTTATACTAAATTTAGTATATTGTATAATGCACTCTATTCCATCAGTACTATAATCTAGTGCCAGTTAACGACATTCGTGCCAACGTGTGACGTGAATCAACACAACAACGATAACATGAACAAGGGACAAACTTATTAGGAAGTCACAAGTATACATATTAATGTGTTTGCTTCTTAAAGGGTGACTAAATTACAAATGCATGTTGACTTTTGTTGATCTGTAATAATGAATACATCACATATCTTTTGACTTTTTGATGTACATTTTTGTCATATTTTTAATATTATTTTTTCTATTACTTTTATTCTACCTGCTAAGCTTCACCCCTCCAAAATGACTTTTGTGACATCATCATGCCAGTCAACCATCAGTCAGCTACATAAACATGAACAAAAGACAGTGGTATGTCCTCACCCATGCACTGAGTACCTTATTGCATTAGCATTGCATGTTTTCATTGAAACCCTTCTTTTCATGATGAGTGGGCATTGTATAAAAACATGCAATGCTATTATGAACAGGTGGTCAGTTGATGGGAAGGGACATACCAATGTATTTTGTTCATCTAGCTGACTGATGGTTGAATGGTATTATGATGTCACAAAAGCCATTTGCTTCTGGAGGGGCTTTTTTAGGGGTGGAGCTTAGCAGGTAGAATAAAGTAATAGAACAAATAATATAAAACATATGACAAAAATGTACATCAAAAAGTCAAAAGATATGTGATGTATTCATTATTACAGATCAACAAAAGTCAACATGCATTTGTAATTTAGTCACCCTGGGATCTAGTAACATTGCCCAAATCCTCAAAACTGACTTGGAACTGTAGCGGCTCTCCCATATATCTCATTGTTTTAGTACCGATATAAGCATGAAACAACAGCTTTCGATTTTCCAAATGTACCTTCCGTTATAAAGATATGTATGATTGAAGTGTTCAGATTTATAATTATCTAGTGGATAGTTATAACTGTGTACAACATCAGTGCAATGACTTGGCGAATATAAGTTAAAGAATGT